>CM067363.1:29930205-29955093 GCA_034401795.1 Chaetoderma sp. LZ-2023a | reverse complement strand
AACTTGCGGTGAGGCCTTTAGGGCCTGAATATGTGATTCTACAGATGTAGAGACAGCGATGTTCTTTGATGGATGACTCGCCGGATCTGCTGGCCATGCCAAAAAGGGGTATTTCAACCGTCCCCGCACTGATGTCGTGCAGGTTCTTCTAACTTTCGACCGCAGCAAGTAAACTTTGCCCAGTGCGGCTTCAGAGCTGGCTGATGTACCCAGCACCGTTAAGCTTTGTTTTGTATCTTCATCTGCATCTAACAACCCCGCATGTGATCGGGTTGTTGTCAACTTCCATCCGTACCATCGGTGTACGGGAACTTTCTTCACAGCAGTAATGCTATTGTGTCTCTTACTGACTACTCGTTAGACATTCTATATTGTGCTTACAGTCCTGAGTTCGATCCGCTCCCATCATAAGCAGCTTGCGGGAATCCTGTTTGCGGGAACCAACCTGTGGGAACTTTCCAGCTTCCTGAGAATGCATCAACTCACGTCAAACTAAGAATGACGTATCAATTTCAGTAACAAGATAGCCAAACTTAAGAATGGCTACCGAGTATTCAAGTAACTATACTTAACATTTTAATTATTCCGTTAAATGTACTCTTCTAATTAAATCGTATCCGTATAAACGGTCCCGATGACTAAAAGGTACCGTAACGGTCTTAGGACCGCTAGTTATAATTTCTGTATATGTTTATAGTTATTCTCGTTTTCTGTAAGGTGTTTTCACTAACCGCACCGTAGTAGGTTCGTTAATCTGTACTAAAGATATATAATTCTGATCATTTTATACTGCATTGATTGTTCTGGTTAGTTTATATCTATATGGCCAGTGGCCATCAGTTCATATGTTTTGTTTATTTGCAGAAAATATATAGAACTGCAGTGCACGTAGGAAACACTATACAACAACACATATATATGCAGCACTTTCTCCCGCCACCAACAATTTTTCACTGAGGTCGCTGTCCGTGCTATAACTCTGTTTAGCCCGGCATGCTACCGATTAAAAAACCTTTTCTATTCAGCTCGATAAGATAGGTTTAATATGACTAGAGACAATTTCTTCGTTAGGAAATCTATAGTATACTCCTCTCTTCCGGTAGTTGCGATAATTTAGCCCCGCACTCCGGCAAGATTCATAACTCTAAGATTTTGTCTCTCTTCATGTTCCACTCAGCCTCGTGGCTTCTTAATTGTTTGGATGTCCCTATCCGCACCATGGGCTGATCCGACCCTAGGAAACTGTTGGGGTTTCCGAGCGGTGATGGCCAGGATGTGGTATCACATACATTCCCTCTGTATCTTCGGATACTTAGTAGTTAGCACATCTGCCAATGTAGGAAAGCACTGCGAAAATATATCTTAATTATTATTTTATTTGCTGAACAATCCTCCCGCACCGCAGTGCAAAACTGGGCAACTTGTATTTAAACCTAACGACAGGTTAAACGGTTAGTTCCATAGGACCTGGTGACGGGCGAGAACGCATCCCTACCAAATTCCATAAAAATGTCTGGTCATGATATTTAGATCTGCCACGCCCTCGCGGGAAGGACATTTACGGTGGGTATTCGTCTCTCTTACCCCCACCATAACGATAAATCAGTTGCCTAAAATGCTTTTGTGAAAAGTAACCAGTGTCTTGTGACGTTTTATGTGGTTACGGAGTGAGATGTACGGATTCTTATCCAGTTCGGAGATCTTACTAAGTAACATGTATGAGCGCTGTCTTCAGTATTGATGTCTTAGGGCATCCGTTCTCAATGACAGCCGTGTCTAACAGCTTGATAGACATCTGCCATTTGTTGCCTAAAATAGTTCTTGTTTCTAAAAACTAAAAGCTAGTTAAGCAGAGCAGAAGGCCCGCATAAATAAAGTGGCAACTACTAATTCAGCATCCTAAGAATCACACAAGACGGCGACGTGGGAGTCCTTCGGGAATCGTTCGTCCCGTCTTCACGTAAAACAGCACGCAACCCTATATTCATATTCTCACTAGGTATGGTCTTTTCTTTTCAAACATTTTGGTTAAATATTAGTGGGCCCATTTTTGCCTACTACTCTTCTCCCGCTTTAAGCAGTGGCGACATTTTTCCGTGACGGAAGCCCGCACGAGGCACTTGCCTCTCACAAGGATTCAGCGACGACGGTCCATGCGAGGATAATACTCCTCACCCAAACTAGCACTAGGAGTAGTGCCTACATGGGGCACATGATTTTTCGTCACCACAGAGATAATCTTCTTTCCTTTCAGCTTAGAGGTATAATAACTTATATTAAGTTAATTAGTTAATTCTCGTGTACGGGAGCCTCCCTTGCGGGGATACCTCTGCGGACCTACGAGTCTGTGTCATACCTCCGGGAGCCCCATGTTTAAAAGTTCATTCGGCTGTCTCTATGTCTTGTATTTTCGTATGCTCATTAGTTTTATCTAGCATACTCGACAGTCCATTTAGGTAAAATCATTGTATAGACTTATATTTAATTAGGTCACCAAATCAAACCTTGTAAGTCCATAGATCACGAAATTGCTATGGACAGGCATACTGGTGACACACACTCTTGGGATGAGACCATTGTATTTAATGTTCGCGACGGCCCCACCAGAATGATTGAGTTCCACCAGCTTTAGGAGCCAGTTTTTGTTACCCGCAGGCCAGTCTCATACAGGATCCATCACCCCGAGACCGGATGCTAACCAGCGTCATCATTCGTCGTGCACTTGCGGCATGGCCAGTCGACATAACACACCGGAACGGCCCGACACTACCCCGCGAGCTACAATCTTTAAAGTATCATGTCATAAGCACAATCTTTAAAGTATCATGTCATAATCACAATCTTTAAAGTATCATGTCATAACCACACTCTTTAAAGTATCATGTCATAAGCACAATCTTTAAAGTAGCATGCCATAACCACACTCTTTAAAGCATCATGTCATAATCACAATCTTTAAAGTATCATGTCATAACCACACTCTTTAAAGTATCATGTCATAAGCACAATCTTTAAAGTAGTATGCCATAACCACAATCTTTAAAGTATCATGTCATAATCACAATCTTTAAAGTATCATGTCATAACCACATTATTTAAAGTATCATGTCATAACCACAATCTTTAAAGTACCATGCCATAGCCACATTATTTAGAGTACCATGTCATAACCACAATCTTTAAAGTATCATGGTATGCTCACAATCTTTAAAGTATCATGTCATACCACAATCTTTAAAGTAGCATGCTATAACAAAAATCTATAAAGTACCATGTCATAACCACATTATTTTTTTAAGTACCATGCCATAGCCGCATTATTTAAAGTACCATGCTATAATTATTATAAATATAACATTATTATAAATAACATTATTTAAAGTACCATGCTATAATCAAATTCTTTAAAGTACCATGCTATAATCAGTCTTTAAAGTACCATGTCATAACCACAAGCTTTACAGTAGCATACCCTAGCTACAATCTTTAAAGTACTTTGCCATAACCGCAATCTTTAAAGTACTTTGCCATAACCGCAATCTTTAAAGTAGCATGCCATAACCGTCCATTCAAAGTTGTACCTCAATTAACGAAGCTTCACTGACATATCGCCATGGCAATCACAGGTTTCATACACACTATCAGCTTATTACTGATAATATTGATTGCCGAGAGTAACTGTGTGTAGAGAGAGACCTGTCAGTACTTACTAATCACCGCGCAGACTGTCTTATCTGAGACCTGCTCTAATATGCTAACGATTGATTATATAAATGGTGTCTGAATTTGGCAATCATATCACTAGTCTGGCACGATTACATTTGTGCCTGGTTTCGCAAAGTGGAATATCCCACGATATCTAAACACAACACCACATATAAGGTTTGATATGTGGAACTCATCTATTGGATTATACAAACTATTTCTTGCTATTTTGTCAAGCTTGAACGTCGTGCAGAGTTGCATACGTTGTATTAAAAAAAAATGACCCACTCAAATTATTTTCTAGCCATATCTTGTAAGTAAACTGCGTTGTGTTAGATTATACTTGCAAAAACGTGCTACATGGATATGTGAATCAACTAATTTCTGTTAGTTCTTGATTTACATAAATCTAAATTGTTTGCGATCCATACATTTATAATTCAAAACGTCTATTTTATGAAATACTGCATTGGTTTAATTATTAACCGACTGACCAGTTACCTAAGTAACTTAGCGAATAATTATACATATATACAAGCATGTTCACACATTCCTTTAGATTTCATCGCGGCATCATCTATTACCATAATGTCCAGAATCTGTGATATCTCATCAGCCATGCAACGACAAAATTCAGTGCACACTAGACAATTTTGTCGGCACTACCTGGAGCCATAAACATCACCTGCTTGCATGTACAGATATGGCAAAGTGCCCTGATATTGCAGGATACTGAAGCAATACTACAACAATACGTCCGTATGTTGGCCCAGTAACCTACGTTATTAGGCTACTGATAACATTAAGCAACTTCTAACTTAATAACATACACAGAACTGGAACCATGTCCAGTAAGGAAAACAATTCTCAAATTTCCATTCGAAGAAACCGATTTGCTTTCCTTTTAAAGCACATAACCGTGACCAGAAATTTCCGAACTATATTTCATTAAAGCGATGCTAATCTCATCTCAAATGTTGTATTGCACCGATAGAATATGGTTTATAGATTCCATATCATTCATATCCTGTCAGATTCCCTGATCTGTATCGCAATTATCTGTTTTGTAATATCGAGTAAATGTTGAACAGTGATCGACACCATTTTGTCTCCTCCAGCTATTGTGTGTGATGTCATGTAAGCTCCAATGCATCACATTCTTTATTATGTAATGCTCATCCCATTGAATATTTTGAAACTAATTTGACTGGAGGTTGTTGCTGCTTATGGAAGCAACAACTTCCAATCAAATTGGTTTCAAAATATTCAACAGTTTACCTGTAGGACCTCTATGACTGAGCGTATATACCGAGGCAGACACACTAGGGGTTTTCTGATTGGTTGAAAAGTAAATCATGACAGCCATCATAGGGTGTAGAAATGTACCAATATTTAACTACTAAATCCTGAATATATTTCCTTAGCGGCGTGATACAAAGCTTAAAATTACCTGGATAGTTTATGGTCGGCGTGTTAGATCACCTGAACAGCTAGCAAGAGATGGGATTAGTTATCCTTTAATGAGTCGCTACATCAACGGCATGGAAAGGTCCTCTTTCTATTGATCAGGAAATTGTCTCTTCCAAAATGAACAATGTTACACGCCAGACAAATCTAAATAACAACAGATTAAAGGCAAAACCAACCAATGGACCAGTTTGTCCATCAATCATATGACGTTTTACTCAACCACGTGACATGTAGGATGACGCCATAATCAATGACGTCATGAATCACGTATATACGTTCGTCACGAACGCTTAATCAATGACGGATTAAGCGTTGTTGTACGAATTGTGTCTTTATTATTTAATAAACATTATGTAGATATTCAACAGCTTACCCGTAAAGTTTTCTGGAAATTTATAGTCACTGAGTTCAGGAATCGATCGATCCCAACATGGGCGGCGAAGTGTGGGAGGAGCTTAGCGAGTCATGGGCGGGGCATAGCTAAAACTGGATTTCTCCATTATGTTCCTGGTAGCCTTTCTTATATAGGTGTCTTAAAATTAATATTACGTGAAATATCATAATACTGTATGAATAACAATTCTAAAATTATCCTGTAATTATCTTCCACTCTACAAAGGCCAAAGAATCTCACTGAGTGACGCTGGAGATAAACCTAACAGGCAAATTAAACATAACATCGTTCATGCTAGTTCAGGGAGAACAATTCCTGGTCCAACAATGGCAAATTAATAACATTGCACCTTATGGATGGCGGTGGCCCGCAATATGGCAATATCCTCGCATATCTACGCTATCCGCGACAATGGCGCTTTCCAGTTTTAGCTATGCATCGCCCATCTCTAGCTAGGCTCCACCAACACCTCGCTGGTGTTGGTGATCAAGTTCAAGTTCAAGTTGACTTTGTTACACTCAGGCCTTGCATAGGCATATGCGGTATTACAGTTGATACTATATTTCATGACGGTAGAATTTATATACATAATTATATTCATTATTCATTATAGATTTATCGACAAAATGCGATTCGTACACTCGAAAGTAGCACAAGGAGAAAGGTTGAAATATTCGACAGCTATTAGATTGTGACTCAAATCGTACACTTGAAAGTGGCACAAAGGGAAAGGTAACTAGAGAATTGTTTCAGCCAAATTAGTTTCAAAATATTCGGAAGTCATTAAATTGCTATTTTTATAAACGAGGTACAATTCGTAAAAGGCACAAATAGAAACTCAATTGAACATATTCACAAGTCAAATTAGTTTCAGAATACCAAACAGTTATTAAATTGATCTATCAATAATATACCATTCATACATACGAAGGTGGTATAAGGAGAATTGAGCATTTTCTCCAGTTAATAGTATGGTGAGGGGGGGGGGGGGGGCGGTGGGGGCGCAAGGGGGCACTGTCGTATTCATAGATCGTGTGGTGAATTGTTAAAGCATACGTTACCATCTTGTGTCAACTTAACCCTTTAATGATCAACTTGGTCAAAAACGACCGCTGCAGTGATCTTGAGAAATGTCCATTTGCAGGCCAAGAGAAAACCATTCCCGAAAACTCACCATTGGAATGACTGGCTCGGTTACCGAGCCAGCCATTCCCGTGGTAAATAGGCATTGGCCAAGCAGAAATCTGAATTTTCTCGACCACCACACTTCTGATGAATGGCCACTGGAAGGACAACAGAAATCTATTTCTCGGTAAATTTTCGTTATAAAAAATTGTTCATTGAAGTAAGTATTATTTTGAGCGCTTTAATGTACTGCCGACACAAGAGGAGGTTAAATTGCAAATTATTACATATACATATACAAGGCTGTTACACTCAATGGCCTATTGGGAAATATCGATTACATGTCCTCCTCAGTCGCTATCATTATTTTGCCTGGGCCTCCTCGAAAATATCAAAAACGTACATGTCTTTTAAGCACAGGTTCGTTGCACATTGTTAGAAGCTCTTTTGTTTTGCTAGGATTTTTCGCTTGCAATATAGTAAAGTGGGATAAATTTTGCTCTTAGATCATTGTATTTGTTGCATTTATAAGGAATGTGATTTTCGTTATCGAGTTCGTCACAAGCTGTACATAGTCCGTTTCATCTATCAATTTTCGTCCATCATCCGGTTTCAATGGTCAGTTTATGGTGTAGTGTCCTAAAATGAAATAGAGTAATGGTGTTTATTGTGAGAACATTAAAATAATTTTCAAATTTAATGTCTTTAATGTCCATGTAGAATAATAGTCTAGTCGATGTGTTGAGTTTATCTTTCCATGTATTCATATATTGCATCTGGGGCGTATTCTTTGACACCTTTGCTATATGGCGCTTGTTGATATACTCAGCATCAAATAAGTGTTCTTGATTTGTTTCTCGGAGGATCGACTTTATTGCTGTTAACCATGCAAAATTAAAATTGGTTTCCTGTTCCAATTCTCAACAGATAAAGTAAAGCACAAAGGACATTCACTAGATCCGTCTGAAACCGGATCGCGTTGGTCTTGATGGTAATACTTAGTGGATAACGCCCTGTTTCTCCGTACATCATTAAAGGTGGATATTCATACCAGAATGCTTGAAAGTAAGTTTGTTAAAATTGTATCCTTTTATATGCTTAAATTGTGTGCCTATGGTTAATGAAACGAAATAAATCTCAACATAAGATGATTTCATTACGTATAAATTAATATAATTTTTTAAGTTGCGAAATTCAAATAGAGGCACGAGCCTCTATTTCAATTTCGCAACTTGAAAAAATTATATTAATTTATACGTAATGAAATCATCGTATGATAAGATTTATTTTGTGTCATTACATATAGGAGCACAGTTTAAGCTTCTAAAAGTATACAATAAAAACAATTTTGCTTTCAGTAATTTTGCTGTGAATATGCACCTTTAAATTGGGGGTGCTTTTCTTTGCGGAAAAGAGATACTCGCTTATACTATTTCAATTTGTTCCGGACCCAGATAAGTTTTATTATGTTTTTTACTTTTAGAGAAAACCATTACTTTTGTTTTGCTTAAGTTAACAGTTACTTTCCAACAAGTACAATAGTTGTTAAAAATATTTAATGAAGTTTGAAGATTTTCTGCTGAGTCGGCTATTATAATAGTATCATCTGCGTACAGCAGTATAGCTAAATACAATTAAATGTCCAGTTTTTCATAACTTATATTACTAATGGACGCCAGACCTAGTACTCCTTCTTCCTTTAAATAGTTTTCCAGATCATTAATAAAAATACAGAATAGAAAGGGTGACAAATTTTCCCCTTGTCTTACACCAGTGGCACTGGTAAAACATTCTGATTTGTCTTGGATTTGCGCCACAAAAGATTTTATTGACTGATACGTGTTATAAATCATGTGATAACATTTGCCTGTTATGTTGTTTCTGATGCGTTTATGCCACAAGCCAATTCGCCACACCGTATCAAATGCTTGCTTGAAATCTATAAAGCAGCAGTATAGATGTTTTCTTTGCATTAAAAGTATTTACTGATTGTGTATAAAGAAAATATATTGTCAAGTGTTGACCTACCCTTTCGGAATTCTGTTTGTGCCTCTGTGATAATGTCATGCCGCTCGGCATATGTTTTTAACCGTTCATTCAGAAGTGAATAGCTTTCCCAAATAAATCAGTAAAGTTATGGCTCGAGAGTTAGTGAGATCCGATGGGTCCGCCTTATTTTTATAAATCGGTCTACGTTTACCTACTGACCAAGACTCTGACACACAGCCATTATTAAAATCTGTATTATATAAAATCTTATAGACAGGTAACATAATTTCAGATGAACTTTTTATATATTCATTTATTTTGTCGATGCCACTGGCTTTTTCATTTTTCATTTTGTTGATCGATCGATCCCTGAAACGCCCTGACTATCAATTTCCAGAAAAGTATACATGTAAGCTGTTGAATATTTTGAAACTAATTTGACTGGTTGCTGTTGCGGCCTATGGCAGCAACAGCACCCAGTTAAATTAGTTTCAAGATATTCGACAGAACATTTATTAAGTAGTAAAAACATAAAATTCGTACAACGTGTCTGTTAAGCGTTTAAGACTGACTAAATCGAGTCATGAATGACGTAAAGCTTATGACGTCATCATACGTGTCACGTAGCTGATTATAGACTCATATGACGTGATATGATGGATGAATAAACGGGAAAGGTGAATATTCTCCATGACATCTGGAAAAGCAGCCAGCTATTTCTAGCGTCCGCGTTATTATCCTTCGTTAAATTTCTCAGATTATGCAATATCGTATAAGTAGGCCTCCGATTGTGCCTGGTGGTCTATGGCTATGAGAGTCGATGAGAGATATATATTGCATTTGCGTGTATATTATTATCAAACAGAATGTGTCTTTTGGCATCCACCGAACAATTTTCCAGCATGGGTGTGTAAGATGTAACCAGAGAGCAACTTAGAGCTATGTTTGGAGCGTGGGTGTGTGCCCTGACAACGCCAGTTACTGGACCAGTACTGGATCAATACCAAGTCAATGCGGCCCGGTATTGTCCCAGTACCAGCCCAGTAACTGGCGTTATGACGGTAGTGGCCTGCTAGCGCTTCAACTGCTATTATAGATCGCATCTGGATATATAGTAGGCATATACTCATCTTAGAAAGCTTGTTGCTGTAAGCGGTTGCTGTCTATGATGTAGAAGCTAGCTGGGATGCTCTTTTCTAGTTAAGCTGCTACCCGACTCCCTGTGATTATGAGCAATTGGAGTCGGGTACCAGCTTATTTTCTAGTATACTCCCCAGTTATTCTGCAAGCGATATCTGCGCAGTTGAATAGGAGTAGAAATATATACAGCATTTATTTGTTTTCGTTGATATCGATGTTGTATCTAAAATAATATGCAAAAAAGAAGAACTGACATTACTCCAGGAGCTGACTCCCGTTAAAATTCACCAATCCAGTTTCTCTGTCGATCATATGACGTAATAATCAACTATGCGACGTGCAGGCTGTCGTCATAATCAAATTTTACGTTATGACTTGATTTAGTCGCGTTAAAATTCACGAATCCAGTTTCTCTGTCGATCATATGACGTAATAATCAACTACGCGACGTGCAGGCTGACGTCATAAACAAATTTTACGTTATGACTTGAGTTGGTCATAGTTCGGGAGCCCACTGGCATTTAATTAATTGATGGCAGATATTTAGTGATGGACCAGTGCTGGGATAAAAATTCTTAAGTTTCGGAATTGGTGCTTAAGGTGCCTCCAAAACCTGTTTTAATCAAAATTTGTTGTACAAGCTTAAATTTGTTTCAGAATTTATTATGGTCACGTATTTGGCAAGATTTTGTAACCTAAGAATGAAAAAGCTGGTGCAGTGTTTATTAAGAACGGTGTTAATTACAGGTAATTAGTACTTTTAATTATACTTTTGAGTACACGTTTGTTTACAATGCGTCCTAAGTTGCCAAAATACAATCCATTGCTTAAGAACAGATTTTATGGTTCATACTATGCCTAAAAACTGGTCAAAGGCACGTGACCAATTAATTAGCATTTTAATTTGACTTTGGAGTATAAGTCTGAAATTAAGCTTAAAAGGTAGCCTAAGTTGCCAAGAACCAAATCCAGATATCAGATTACAGGCATCAAATTACACACATATCAAGATGACAATAAAAGTATCTCTATATTTCACGTCCAGCGCGTGTTACAGTGTTCCATTGCCATATGGTCTACGCGGAATCATTGTCTTCAGAATCACTATTCTTATTCTCCGATAATTGTCCAATATCAAATTACAGACATCAAATTATGCGCATATTAAGATGGCAATAAAATGTGTCCTTGTACTCCACGTGAAGATGCCTATAGTATGTAGAGTGTGATAATAGATGCGAAGTCACGCGCTAAACGGACTGATTCATCTGATATTGATGATGAGTAACACACGACTCCAGCTTCTTGTGTTCAGAGGAGAGTGTAGCTTCAGCCTGTCACTTCTGGAGTAGGCCTTTCATCAGCTGTGGAGAAAAGTCTTCACAGTAGTTCCAATACTGTGCGCAGACTGAGGAAAGTAATTCATATCTCTCTACAGTTATGACACGGTTTTTAAGAACGTATAGTTTCAAGGCTCTTAGAAGTTATTCTCTGTTTATGGTCACCCTCTAACTCTAACATTCTCTCAGCCTTCAAAAGACAACAACTTTTACACGAATGGTGATATTTCTTTCGAAATTAAAACAATCCCAGAGAGTTTAGCAAGGATTTGGTCACGCTTAAATGCACGGGCAGTCTTTCTAACCCCATCTTTTGCAGCTTGTGTTCCACATGCCACCAGACTTTCAAAGATTCCTTGCTTATGGCAACAGAGATGTTACAGAACAAGTATTTTTGGCAAAGATTCCTGATTTTTCACCTCCCGACTGCACATTTACAGGGCTTTCCTTAGCAACGGCCGTAAAGTATTTATAGCACTTCACGTCATATCCACAAATTCAAAGTCAAATTGGTTTGACAACCTTGAAATATTTAGAGGTATTGAAACTTTTCATGGCTGATCTACTGGATGTTGCATTCTGTACAGCAGTCCACTGAAAGTCGTCTTTAAATGAAAAAATTACCTGAATCTGGTTTATTACTTGTGATATGCAGTTTGTAGGTATGTATACTGTATTCTGCGGCTGTAGTAGTAGACACATCCTACAGTTTCAATCAGTCCTTCTTCGCATTTGACCACCATGTCTTGTCCTCAGCCCAAATCTTTAGCTTCCTCAGGTCAATTCTTGATCTGAGCGTACCGAGTCCTGTCTTCTTGAGGTCACCTCGCAGCAAGCGATATGCAGCATGCAACACGGCAATGATCTACAGGCTGTGACCTACTGGAACAAATATTTTGGCCAGAAACCGGATGGGTCTTGATTTCAGACCCTGCTGGGGGTATCTTCTGATACTGGTATAATCAGTGAATGGACAGAAGCAGTATTCCCATATGAATCCATAATTGCTGATTATAGTAGCTCTGAAAAGAGTTTCCGTTATGTTACGTAAGCACGTAGCACGCATGAAACTTTGAATAAGAGATAGGCACTTTCAATACTTAGAAAAGTATTACAAATACGGGCCGAGCTAACCCACAAGGTGTTTAGTCAGAAAACCTAAAAGAAACACGCCATCAACACCCATACGGTTGCAATTTAGCGTTGTGTTTGAAGATTTGAATCAATAGATCCATTTGTAGCTTTGTCTCACCAATTTCTAGCTAGGTGTTGCTGGATTCATACATGCGTTTGACCTTAATTGAACACTAAATTCCCAGAATCGCAATTTCAAGATAACTATACACGTTAGCTTTTGAACATTATGCAAGTAATTTGACTGGGAGCTGTTCCCGCCTATGATACCAACAGCTCCCAGTCATATTAGTTTCATAATATTCAACAGTATGTTTATGAAATTGTAAAATCACAAAAGGCATGCAATTCAGACAGTAGTTACTAACTAGACCTAGTAGATCTCTACGAGACTGTTATCATTTTAGCCAACATGTGTCCGTGAAATGGATTATTTTTATCATCCCAAAAATGTGTGATTGTGTTATACATCGTAATTATATGGGTTGTGTATCAGGTTTAGAAGGAGCACATTAATGATGCGTGCGTGCGTGCGTGCGTGCGTGCGCCCGTGCGTGTGTGCGTGCGTGCGTGCGTGCGTGTGCATGGAGCGAGGGTAAATGTCTCATCCAAGAATGCTTTTTGCCCTCGTTTAAAATTTGAATGACAATGTTTCATATGTTTACTTTATTTAGGAAACAAAATAAGGATGTAGTTTATCATTCAGATTGCAGAAAATTTTCAAGTTTTCACGGAGAGGACCCCGAACCACCCGCATTTGGGAGGAACCCACCCCTTCCCAGATATTCCACTAATCTCATTGCCCCGCCCACACACCCACACTCCCAACAAACATTTCTTGGCACCACCGCTGAAAATCCTCCAAACTCACACACACCACCCGATAAAGTTGCAAATTAACTATGGAAGAGTTGCAATAGATGATTTCTGTAGCTTATTGTCAGATTTTTTTAGTCAAGAAAAAATAATGATTATCATTTGGGATTAAGCATAAATAAAAATGTTTCTCGACCATTGCTATGAGATGGTTAAAAGGATGCTGTCAGCAAGTCTATAATTATAAACAATAACATTATAACGAGCTTGTACGCTGTTGATTGGCAGCGCTTCTATTTAACGCAAACTAATCTACGGCGTATATGGGGCAATGAGTGCAGGGTAGGTCTTATGTTGGTTATGCCATTATGTAAAGACGCAAAAATGTGAATGGCTCACGTCAGTTTTTTTATCATACCTGGTGACGTTTGACGCGTTCTTAAGCATAGAATGAACCATAAAATATGTTCTTAAACAAGGTAGGCCCCTATTTTTGGTCTTGGCAACATAGCCCTTCAAACAATGCTATGTTGGTAGTTTATTCGTTGGCCCAACAGTTTTGCTCGTTGGGATTACGTTGGCCCAATGTATCACATATTTTTTCCACGTAAAATCTACGTTGGCCCAACGTAACTAACTTACCATCAGCCATCCAACGTAAATACAACGTAGTCCCAACGTAACTAATTTTCTATTAATCAACCACACGTAAGGCAAACGTTGGGCCAACGAAACCACACGTTGGGCCACCGAAAGCCAACGAGAAAAACTACGTTGGGCCAACAAATAAAACTTACGTTGGGCCAACGAAACAATGTTTTCTGGGAGGCTACTCAAAAGTCTAATTAAAATGCTAATTAAGCGGCCATGTGATTGGTGACCTTTGACCTGTTCTTAAGCATAGTATGAAGCATAGAATTTGTTCTTAAGCAATGAATTAAGTCTAATTAAAGGTGCTAATGAACAGTAATTAATAACGTTCTTAATTAACACTGCGCCAGCTTTTTCATTCTTAAGTTACAAAATCTTCCAAATTACGTGACCACATTCAATTCGGGGAAAAAAGTTTTATTAAAACAAGTTTTTGTTGGGGTGGGGAGTGGAGTATGTTCTAGTGGCGCCATTTTTACCCCGCACTTGTCCATAACCAAATTTCTGTCATCAAGCCATTTGTACTCAAGTGTCTAATGAAATGTCAGTGGGCTCCCAGACTACTCGCTGGGCTGCTCTTTTCTAGTAAGGTTGCTACCCGACTCCTTGTGATTATGAACAATTGGAGTCGGGTACCAGCTTTTTCTAGTATATTCACCAGTTATTATGCAAGAGTGGTGTCCGCAGTTTAATCGAAGTAGAAATATACACAGCGTTTATTTGTTTTCGTTGATGTTATCGATGTTGCATCTAAAATAATAGTCAAAAAGAGCTGACAATACTTCAGGGCCTGACTCGCATTAAAATTGTTGAATCCAGTTTCTGTGTCAATCATATGACGCCATAATTAGCTACCTTACCGTGTAGTCTGGCCTCATTTTTACGTTATGAATTACTCTATTTAGTCAGTTTTAAATGCTTAATGCGCCACGGTTGTACGAATTGTATGTCTTTAATATTTAATAACATGAATTTGAATCTTTCGGAAATAATTTGACTTAGCATAGGCAGCAACATCACCCAGTCAAATTAGTTTCAAAATATTCAACAGCTTACCTGTATTGTTTCCTGGAAATTGAGATTTAGATAGTGCAGGGATCGATTGATCCCAACACGGTCACGGCGTGCATGGAGCTTAGCTAGAGATGGGCGGGGCATAGCTAAAACTGGATTCCGCCATTGTAGGCATATACACATTTATGTGCACTGGTGGGCACGTAAGTCTTTCCAAATATAATATAATAGGAGAAGCGTGAGACGATAATATACATATCAACTTAATCATGAATGCTTCTGAGACCCTGGTAGATATATGTTGGTTATTTTATCTTAGGTTGCTACAAATTTAGTCCAGTTCCATTCTGTTTGGTTTAATTTAGTTTTGAAGTCATTTAGGCTTGTCTCACAAACAGTTTCATTTGGGAGATCGTTCCACGTATTAATAGTTCTGTAAGGAAATGAGGTGAGTCTTGAGAGTGGTTTAACCCGTACCACTCTGATGTCAACATTCTATCCTTTTACTGTGTCAATAGCAAAGAAACTGGTGTACATTTTAAAACAATTTTGGTGGACGATGTTGCTGTGTACGACAGCACCATCTTCCACCAAATTTGTTTTAAAATGAACACCAGTTCATCTTTCAATTTAATTGAAAATTAAAAATTTTAACATAAGAGTGCTAAGAGTTAACTGACTGTTTATATAGTTTGAATGTGTGCCCCTTGTATACGAATTTGAAATTTGGAACGTTTGATCGATAGGGAGATCATCAATTTGGTTCAAAATTCTATAGGTTTGGATGATATCATATCGTGCTCTATTGTATTCTATCTAGTGTTGACAAGCCAATGTGTACGAGTCTATCTGTGTATGGAAGGTTTTTTATATGTCATAGGGCAGGTTGACAGACAACGCAGACTTGTAGTAAGTCTGAATCACACCGCCATTGAGAATTCAAAGTAGTGGTTGTTGCTGTTGCTGCTGAGAATCCATCTATTGATATGTTATGCTACAATACACTTATGCATATAGCCTAAACAAACTCTCAGGGGTTAAAGAAAGGCCACATTTTGCCCAATTTTCTATATCGTTGGACCGAGTGTAGCGGGATGTTTGGGTGCCAAATTAGAAATCAATGTGGCGAAGTATTATGATTGGTTAATTCGAAGCGTTATCTTTCGCGGATCGCTCCAATGGACCCATCCAGTTTTAGCTATGCCCCGCTCATTCCTAGTTAAGCTCCGCCCACAACTCGTTCGTGTTGGGATCGATCGATCGCTGAACTTCTTGACTATCAATTTCCAGAAAACTATACAGGGAAACCTGTTGAATATTTTGAAACTAACCAGTTAGCTTCAAAATGTTCAACATAATGTTTATTAAATGGTAAAGACATACATTCGTACAACGTGTCGGCCTGTTAAACGTTAAAGACTATATCGAATCATTCTTGACGTCATGAGTATGCCCTCAGCATACACGCCACGTAGTTGATAATAACGTCATATGATTGAGTGAGGGAATGGATTCATGAATAGTAGGCATATTGTATAGACTACATACTTGTCACGGGACATAATTTCAAAGACCGAAATATGGTAATTCAGGTTTACAGACCATTTTCTATTTCGCGTCCGAGTAGGCTTACATCAAAGTTTGCTTCACTGTGGACCACGTAAATAACAAATATCAATTGTACATGAAAGTAGATACTGAAAGCGAACCACCTCCTAGATACTTCAGGGTGTCGGAACGTACTTTGACCTGGGGGTGGGCCTAACCTATGGGTGGGGCAAAAACCTCGAGGCGCTATGGGGGATACATTATGAAAGAGGAAAAGCCGGGGGTGGGGGTGAGGTGTGTGTGTGGGGTGGGAGGGGGGGGGGGGGTGGCTATCGCTTTGTATGCTCTGGAGCGCTATTTACAAATAACCACTTGATGTTCCAAGCTACTGTTGCCGCCGCGTTGCTGCTAAGTGCTCGCTTCGTACAGACGTTCCAATGGGATAACGAGATCTGGGGATATTCCATAGACAACTGAAATCTTCACGGAAAGTTATAGCATTGGTACGCGTATATCGGTGTAGCTCTAAATAGTTTTAAAATGTGTGAAATGGAATAAGGAGCTGTTGAGAAGCTGAGAGCTACCTGACCGTTTCACTTGCCTTGGTACTGCTCGACGGAAATAGCGGCATCGCCACTACTGATGCATAACGGGTTGTGGTTTCTGTTGTAATATATGTAGCTATTTTTGACCGGACTTTTCAGCAGACTTGTTTCATCTTTTGAAATCTGAAATCACAGAATATAGATTTCCAAAGAAGCGCACATATAATAATTAAAGCTGTTGCACACTTTGAAAGTAATTTGATAGGAAGTTGTTTCGGTCACACTCAGCAACAGCAACAGCTTCCAGGCAAATTAACTTTAAAATACCAAACAGAACATTACATACTTTGTAAATGGGTTTTCATTTTTCCCTTTCCATTCTGCTCAGAGGGTTAGACCTATAACCACATGACTCTGGTCGTTTCACTCATCTTGATCCAGGGAGAGCGAGCGAGCGAGCGAGGGAGGGAGGGAGGGAGGGAGGGAGGGAGGGAGGGAGGGAGGGAGAGAGAGAGAGAGAGAGAGAGAGAGAGAGAGAGAGAGAGAGAGAGAGAGAGCGAGAGAGAGAGGTGGGGAGGGAGGAGAGATAGCTTGGAGAGAGAGAGAGAGAGAGAGAGAGAGAGAGAGAGAGAGAGAGAGAGAGAGAGAGAGAGAGAGGTGAGGAGGGAGGGCGGGCGTGAGGGAGGGAGGGAGGGAGGGAAGGAGGGAGGGAGGGAGGGAGGGAGAGAGAGAGAGAGAAAGAGGAGGGAATGAGAGAGGGGGGATAGAGATAGAGAGAGAGAGAGGGAGAGAGAGAGAGAGAGAGAGAGAGAGAGAGAGAGAGAGGGAGGGATGGGGGAGGGAGGGAGAGGGTGAGAGAGGGGTGGGGAGGGAGGGAGAGAGGGAGAGGGAGGGAGTGGAGGGAGCGAGAGAGAGAGAGGAGAGAGGCGGAGGAAGGAGGGAGGGAGAGGGAGGGAATGGGCAGGGGACAAAGGGTGGGCGGGGTGGGGGACAGTGGAGAGGGTGAAATCCTAAACTGTAAATTATCTTACACAATTGTACATCACAACACTTGCTTCAGGCATTTGGTGGTTCACACGCCGGACATATACAGGGTGGTTTTGTTTTTCCCTCTTCCGCATAAAGCTGCGCGTACCACGGTGTGGTTAGTATCTATACTTTATAGCCGTAGCACGCGAAGGTAGCGTCGACATCTCACCTGAAGCCTATTCATAAAGGTGTGCGTACTGATGTTTGTTCTTGCTAATTAACATTCAGAATACCTTTCCGCGAAAGAATGTGAAATCATGCGAAGAATATACACGAAGAGAAACGTTAAGACTTTTAGTGTAAAATATTAGACTATGTAGGGAAGAAACGTAGGCCTATGCTGTATTACTCATGTCGGCTCTTTGGGACATAGGTGGAAAGGCCTTCTTGGATGCCACGATAACATGCTAGACATGGATATTACCTTACAAGGAGGGATTTACATGTTTGTTGCTTTTCTGATGATTGTGCTTTGTGACGCCCAACGAAGTAAGTATTACGTTATCACGGAATACATTCAATAACCATTTTGCTTCAAGATTCGGAGGAACGTAAGATTTTATGAATGATAAGAATTACGATGCGGTTATTCTGTAAACAACTCCACTGAAATGTGTTGTTGTCCTAGGTAACACCATAATTCAGTCAAATTGATTACAGACGCATAATCACATCAAAATGCTTGAAAATAAAATTGTTGAAATTATATACTTTTAGAGGCTTAAATTGTGTACCTCAATGCAATGAAACGAAATAAATCTTAACATATGATGATTTCATTCCATATAAATAAATTTCGTAGGTTTAATTGTGAATTTGATTTAGGGACTCGATCGTGCCTCTAATTCAATTTGACAACTGAAAAAAATTATAATAATTTATACGTAATGAAATCATCATATGTTAAGATTTTTTTCGTTTCATTACATCTAGGCATACAATTTAAGCCTCTAAAAATATATAATTTTAACAATTTTATTTTGAACAATTCTGCTGTGAATATGCACCTTTAAACTGTCTGGTAATGATGTAGAAGCGGTGATTATGATGGTGATGATGGTGGTGATGGTGATTATGATGGTGGTGATGGTGATTATGATGGTGATGGTGATGGTGATTATGATGGTGATGATGGTGGTGATGGTGATTATGATGGTGGTGATGGTGATTATGATGGTGATGGTGATGGTGATTATGATGGTGATGATGGTGGGATGGTGATTTTGATGGTGATGGTGATTATGATGGTGATGATGGTGCTTATGATGGTGATGATGCTGGTGATTATGATGGTGATGATGATGGTGATGGTGATTATGATGGTGATGATGGTGATTATGATGGTGATGGTGATGGTGATTATGATGGTGATGATGATGGTGATGGTGATTATGATGGTGATGATGGTGGTGATGGTGATTATGATGGTGGTGATGATGATGATGGTGATTATGATGGTGATGATGGGGGTGATGGTGACTATGATGGTGATGATGCTGGTGATGGTGATTATGATGGTGATGATGATGGTGATGGTGATTATGATGGTGATGATGGTGGTGATGGTGATTATGATGGTGATGATGATGGTGATTATGATGGTGATGATGATGATGATGATGGTGATTATGATGGTGATGATGATGGTGATGGTGATTATGATGGTGATGATGGTGATTATGATGGTGATGGTGATGGTGATGATGATGATGATGATGGTGATGGTGATGATGGTGGTGATGGTGATGGTGATGATGATGGTGATGGTGATTATGATGGTGATGATGATGGTGATGGTGATTATGATGGTGATGATGATGGTGATGGTGATTATGATGGTGATGATGGTGGTGATGGTGGTGATGGTGATTGTGTTGCTGCTTTTGCTGATGACGATGATCGCGATATCGTACATCCTTGCATATGGGTTAGTTATTTCCTGGCCATTTTATTTTAAGCGAAAAAACACTTCAAAAACGCAGCCGGTGATGGCGAAATCTCCAGTGATTTGTTCCGACCGTGATAAAATCCTTAATATCTAACACGTTGGATATTTGTTGATAAAATCGTACGAGATTAAATTAGCATGATCACCTGTATTATATAAGCACCTGATCGCTATGCAATTTTTAAAAGATAAGTAGAAATCGAGATTGTATCCATGGCTATTAAATCGCTCGTGTGCGGTTGTTTAATCTCTTCAAATATTTCTTTTCCACGGACCACGGTTATTAAACGTATCTTTCCAGTTTATCCATCCATCATATGACGTCATAATCAACTACGCGCCGTGTAGGATGACGTCATATCTAAAGACGCCATGCACGACATAGATAAGTTCGTCGCGAACGCTTACTTGATGACGGACTAAGCGTAGGTGTATGAATTGTATGACCTTACTACTTAATAAACATGCTGTTGAATATTTTGAAACTAATTTGTTTAGGCGATGTTATTGCTATAGGCAGCAACAGCACACAATCAAATTAGTTTCAAAATATTCACGAGCTTACCTGTATAGATTTCTGGAAATTGACAGGCAGCCAGTTCATGAATCGATCGATCCCAATGCGGGCGAAGTGAAGGTGGAGCTTAGTTAGAGATGGGCGGGGCTTAGCTAAAACTGGAATCCTCCATTCAAGTGATGGTGTTGGTATCTTCCCAGCTCATTTACTGGACAGGATACCTTGAGACTGTAGACACATTGTGTGACGCACTGAGTCTTTCACACCAAGCTAATATACTTACAGCGATAAAATTACGTATTGCTCTTTAGATAAACATTGCATCTCTTTATTGCAGACTCCTGATAATAGGTCAGACAAACCCAATATTATTAGTTCGCCTCCAAATCAGATATCTCAATATGAACTATAAATAAACACACGTTAGCAGATAGCTGTTAATATCACATCTACAGTTTATATCTATACGACACACGAGTAAGCATCCATCATGGTTACTGCCACCACAGCCAGAATAAAACGACCCAAACATTTATTATATTACTCTAGGCCTGTATAATGTTGTGCAGCCTGGGATCGATATTGCCACCGTACGGCCAATATCGTCACCATAGACTTGACAGCCACTGTAGAACCGACGTCGCCACTGTTAGATTGGCATAGCCACTGTAGAACCGACGTCGCCACTGTTAGATTGGCATAGCCACTGTAGAACCGACGTCGCCACTGTTAGATTGACAGAGCCACTGTAGAACCGACGTCGCCACTGTTAGATTGGCATAGCTACTGTAGAACCGACGTCGCCACTGCTAGATTGACATAGCCACTGTAGAACCGACGTCGACACTGTTAGATTGGCATAGCCACTCTAGAACCGACGTCGCCACTGTTAGATTGACATAGCCACTGTAGAACCGACGTCGCCACTGTTAGATTGGCATAGCCACTGTAGAGCCGACGTTGACACTGTACGGTTGACATATTGCCATTGTAGGACCGACATTTGCAATAATTTGATTGAATGCTGTTGCTCTCACCAACAGCAAAAAACAACGGACTATGCGTTGTTGTACGAATTGTGTTTTTCCTATTTAATAAAGATGGTGTTGAATATTTTGAACCTAACTTGACTGAGCGCTTTTGCTGCCATAGGTAGCAACAGCACACCGTCAAATTAGGTTCAAAATACTCAACAGCTTACCTATATAGTGTTCTTGAATTGCTAGTCCGGTTCAGTAATCGATCGATCCCAACACGGCGAGGTGTGGGTGGAGCTTAGCTACAGATGGGCAGGGCGTAGCTAAAATTGGATTCCTTGATTATTGACACTGTCGCGAGCTAAAGATCCATATGATATGTTCTACCATTTCACTCTATTTGTTGTTTGGTGAAACAGGGCTGTAGTGTGTGCTCATGCCAATGGAGCATTGTGGGGTTGGTCTATGAGGGGCCTTCCCTCCTCTCAGTGAATGTGGAAACCCTTCCGAAGAGAATTAGAAAGTTACATGCTCTGGGCAATGACAATCATCATTTCCCGGACTTTTGAATAGTGTACGAAACCGTAACTATTATGAGTAGGTTATTTTAAAAGCTATTTTCCGGAAAACTTCGTAGAACAAGGTCCCTATTGCTTGATGGAAATTGTATTCATTCTCCCATCACTAAATCTCTGCAAACATAGCTACATATTTCCTGCATTCTCATTGACATTCGGCTGTCTTCACAGATTATGAGATTGGGCGATATCTTGCATGTGTATCTGCCGCTGACGGTGTGTGGTGATAAGATGCTATGAGAGCTATACGCATTGTGTACGCATTTATATTATTATTATTGCATATTCCGTGTCTTGTGGCATTTCTCCAGCATTTCTCCGGCATGATCCGTACGAATTAGGTAGATTACATAACCGCTGAGTCTTAGTAGGCTATAAACACTGAGACACTGATAGATAGATATATGGAGCAATGATAACGCGTCTTCCATTGTTTTGAGGAGTTGGGTGAAGGTAGACGCGTTATTGTCTTGAATAAGCAATGGACCTTTCCAGTTTTAGCTATACCCCGCCCATCTCTAGCTAAGCTCACCCACACCTGGCTCGTGTTGGGATCGATCGATCTCTGAACTACCTGACTATCAATTTCAAGAAAACTATACAGGTAAGCTGTTTAGTATTTTGAAACTAATTTGACTGGGTGCTGCTGCTGCCTATGGAAGCAACAGTGCCCAGTCAAATTATTTTGAAAATATTCAACAAAATGTTTATTAAATGGTAAAGACATCGTGTCGGACTATTAGTCATTAAAGACGGACTAAATCGAGTCATTCATGACGTAATGATTATGACGTCAGCCTACACGTCACATAGTTGATTACGTCCTCACATATGATTGACTGAGGCAAATGGATTAATAAATTGCTGAAAGCTGTTGCTGACTATGACATCACAGGCATTCAACAACATCACATTAAAAAAAATAATCACCAGCGATTGCGATATTATACACATAGAACTTTGTGTAATCGGAAATGACACAAGAAGATGGCTTTACCAAAAAATGCTTTTGTCGGGGAAAATATTTTGTAATTCATCAGAATGTAGCAATGAATGTTGTTTTGAAACCTTGAGCTAGGGTGTGTTGGCCTGATTCCCAGAAACACAAGGAAGAACTCGTCCCAGTGTTTCAATCAATGGTGGCCTCCTCTCTTCAGCACTTATATAAGTACAAATAAACACTACATAGTCGGTGCTACTGTCGCTGCTTCTGCTACCAGTGTGGTAAACATTTCATTGGTATAAGGAAAGTGAAATTATCGGCAGTGTCGAGTTAGTGCGTGTGTTTAACTAAATCACTTTTAAAACGCTTATTAACCCCTTTAAATAGGATTTTATTTTCAGGCGAATATAACATATAACCTGTTGAATATTTTGAAATTAATTTGACAGGAACCTGTTGCTGCCATAGGCAGCAACAGCTAGCTTCCAGTCAAATTATCTTCAAAATATTTATCATATTAACTCTTACATTGTTGATAGATTTTCGTATTTGATCTTTCGGGTTCAAATGGTTAAAATAGACTAATGCACTACACTGGGACACGTTGAACGACTATGCGCGTTTGTACTGTGGGAGTCGACTGTCAGCATCACCGCATCATGGATGTATAAGGAGCTATGTTTTTTCTCCTATGGTTTATTGGTTTATTTTTAAACGGGAGTTATTTTAATTTGACAGCAGGTTTACTTTATCAGAGACGGGTTGTAGAATTGTCCGTTTTATTTTTTATGTTTTAATTTCTTACATTCGCTGCATTTGTTATAGATTAGACGTGGTTAAATATTGATCTTTAGATGCTTGCGGAAAATGGAGGGAGAGGGCGGGAGGAAGGGAGAGAGGTGGGGTGGGGGGTGGAGAAGAAGGTGCGGGGAGGGTAGCGGGAGGGAAGTAGGAGAGAGAGTGAGAGAGAGAGAGAGAGAGAGAGAGAGAGAGAGAGAGAGAGAGAGAGAGAGAGAGGGGTGAGGAGGGAGGGCGGGCGTGAGTGAGGGAAGGACGGAGGGAGGGAGGGAGAGAGAGAGAGAGAGAGAGAGAGAGAGAGAGAGGTGGGGTGGGGGTGGGGGTGGGGTGGGGTTGTGGTGGGGGGGGGGTGAGGGTGAGGAGAGAGAGAGAGAGCGCGATTCCTCCATTCCAATAGGCCTATCTCAATTTCAAAACAACTATACAAAGATCCCTAATAACGCAGCTTACTGGGCCGATGCTGGGCCGATACCGTGGCGATACTGAAAGTATCGACACGGTATCGGCACAGCATCGACCCAGTAAGCTGTGTTGACTGGGAAACTGTTTGGATCAATATCCCTTATATAATAAATGCATTGTTAAAGGGTGCTTTAGACTGCTTTAGATAAATATAGACTACTTCATATAAACATGATATCTAATTCTTGCAGAATCCTGATAGCAGGTCAAACACACCTAGCATTATTAGTTCCCTCCAAATCAGATATCTCAATGGGAACTATAAATAAACACACGTTGGTAGATAGCTGCTAATATTCTATCTATACCACAGTTATGCTTCTGTTAACGTCTGAAACCACATGAGTAAGCGTACATCATGGTTAGTGCCACAATAAATAGCATAAAGTGCAACTAATCTAACACCACTACCACATAGATTACAGTTATAATCCCTTATCATTGCCGTAGACCCACTTCTCCTACACACACATCCCACCCCTCCTCCTCCTCCTCCTCCTCCTCATCATCATCATCATCATCATCATCATCAGCATCATCATCATAATTCTTCTCATTCTAAGCAGCAGCAGCAGCAGCAGCAGCAGCAGCAGCAGCAGCAGCAGCAGCAGCAGCAGCAGCAGCAGTCAAATTAGTTTTAAAATATTCAATAACTTACCAGTAGAGTTTCCTTTAAATTTAGATTCTGGGAATTCACGTTTCAAATCGATTCCAACACGCATGCAAAGTGTAGGACTGTAGCCAGAAATGGGTGGAGGTATTGCC
>CM067363.1:29928288-29929705 GCA_034401795.1 Chaetoderma sp. LZ-2023a | reverse complement strand
CACGACACGACGATGTTGAGGTATAGCCATATATGTATATATAATAGAATCCCTCATTTCTATTCTATTCACTGGTTAAGGCAGCGAAATTCTTTTCCCGAGGATGGGATGATAAGTATCCCATTGATAAACAGTTTAACATCTCGACAGCTGTCACCGCGTGTTGAGTGTGGATCGTTTGCTCGTATCTTGCGTGCTACCTGACACTTTCCACCATAGAAAAGCATTATACAAACACGCATTGGCAATATGCAATAAACATCGCGAATATAAACGTTCAATAATAATTATTATTTGATAAACGATATATTGATTTTCCAGGCAAATATAGTACAATTATATCAGCAGTTGTGTTCGTATTGCAAGAGAGCCGGTGGTTATAGAGGCGTCCATGCACACCCACCTCACCCACTTCGCCCCGCTATCGCGTGGATGTACCCCAAACCATCATCCAACCCAGAAACTGGAAGCTATGCTGTATTGCATGCATTCCGGTGGCGGGGTGGGGGGGGGGGGGCTGTATATTTACATTTCCAAAACAATCTGCAATCATAACAATGTCAATTTATGCTACAATATTAGTTATAGCATTAACATATAATGAAGGAGCCAGTGTGAGGGCAGGGGTATGGGTGATTAATCCCCCCCCCCCCATTTAAATTGCGTACCCTCCCCAGAGTGTGGTCCGTGTGGACTCCTCTGGAGGATTAAAACAGTGCTACGCACATTTTACGTTGAGATCGTGAAATCGAATTACTACTAAACAGATTAGACATTTTGGGCATATAAGGAAACGCAACAGCGTGTTAATCTGATAGAATGCATACTAGAATGCCGGCATCCAATAGGAAGAGGCGTATCACCATGGCTAATCCAAGTCTGCTCTGACCAACAACAACCGTCCTTGTGACAGATATTTAGTTATTTATTTGTACGAGTACGATGGGAGCTTAGCGCTGTTCGGCACACCGGTTTTCGAGCAGCCACCGGTTTTTTATCAAGGTGATGTTTCAAAAACCGTTGACATAATCCGAAAACCTACAATTAATATACAATTTCTATGCATACATTTCCACAAATGGTAGAGGTCGAATTGCATGGCAGTATAGTTACAACTGTAAGTTCACTTGAATTGGAAACGCATTGAGAATAAACAATATAATTGTATACTGTCCTCCGCTGATAACACAGGCGCCTGGGCCGATACTGGCTCAATATCGGGCCGTATTGGCCCGGTATTGAACCAGCACAGGCCCAGTAGCCTGCGTTATCAGGCTCAGTTCTTACAAGGACGCGTGACACGTGATAGTTAGCAACAGAGATACAGTTAAGTGAGCACTTGAGCTTGGGATAGATGGTACACAAACGGAAAATGGAATCTCGCCAGCACTATAGTTTAGAGGTAAACAGTTAAGTG
>CM067363.1:29910788-29923288 GCA_034401795.1 Chaetoderma sp. LZ-2023a | reverse complement strand
CACTTTTTGCCCATGAGCTGGTCATGGCGTGGCCATTCATTAGCGTCACAAAAATAATTCTTAACCTTGGGAGGAAGAAAGAGAGCCTAAGTAAAATCATTCTCGCAACACTATCGGACCGTACTACCCAGCAGGCACATGCCGTTGTTTCAACGTTGATTCCGCGTTGAAACAACGTCGTGTGCCTGCTGGGTAATTACGTCTGTCTGGAGTCACGGAGGATTAACCCTCTGCCGGCGAGAGAATGAAGTAAAATAGGAGTGCTAGGAAAATAGATCATGGATCTGTAGTTCGTTGGTATTTGTCTCACATTATCGGGTAACGGACATAATACGACATAGACATCATGATCACTCAGAAAGTTGATGCATATTCACTTCATTTCCTCGTGAAAGTGCATGTTGCTCCTAAGCACATTATTTTTTCTTTTGAAAACTAATTAGGTAAGCAATTTGTTGTGGTGTACCATCACTCATTAGCCTACCCAAAGATTAAATAACGCGGTTGCAGAAACTTGTCATAGGTCAAATAGTGTTTGGTCGAGATTGTCAGGATTTGCGGAAAAGGTGTCCTTTATGTTGCATAAGGGCGTGATAAAGCGTTTATATACCAATATAATTTCTTCTTATTCCGATTGGAACAGTTTCCATGCATGCAGTTAAAACCACCTGAGCGTGACCAATACCTACTGTACAGCGTATAGCACTCCTTCACTGTAACCAGCTACATTGTGACCCGAGAGTAAAAAAAAAGAAACTTGAAACATTGCTTACATGAGAACGAATAGTTTCACGATTCGCGTACAAACTTAGAACAAGCTAAAGTATGCACTTAAAGTCCACTTTATTTACTATATATCTGTTTAGAATTGAGACAGAGTTTGCCAGATTCCACTGTCCATTATTTACTATATATCTGTTTAGAATTGAGACAGAGTTCGCCAGATTCCACTGTCCATTAGTGTTGCCCCCCCCCCCCCTCCCCTCCCCATAGCAAGCTAAAGTGGTACTTAACTGAGTACCTGTTGTTAGCTATCACATGTCAAAGAAATCCCTGACAAAATATACCATTGCATATCGCTATTATTGCGTGGCCGCTCACGGCTACGCTTATATTCGGGTTGTGTTTAGGCGCGGCCATTTTGCGCAAAGGATTGTGGTCTCCAACAGATTTACGATATATATTGGCTAGATCGCTCACTATGGGTGGAGGGGGTGGGGGTGGGATAGATGTCTCGACCGCTGGATCTTCACTGACTGACTGACTGACTGACATCTGACGCAGACGATCAGATATGTATATAGCCTCCAAAAGTCAGTAAATTCTTCTTTTTCTAATTGGAATAGAAATTCTGTTTAAATAGCATGCAAAATACGGAACTACAAAACTACAGTAAAAATAAATAGGGGAAAATACGGTAATACGGCGAGGCGGTAGGAATTACAGAAATGCGTTAAAACCTAACGCATACATCGCTGAAATTCTAAACATTTATGTACATATGATAACTATATGATAACTTCTATTCATTTTGGAAACAGCTGCCGTAAACCGTTGCTGCACACATGTAGACAACTTTCAGCATTATTGTTTACATAATCTACACACATCTTTGCTGTACTGACCGTGAAACAACTAGGCCTAGCCTTTGAAAGCAGAAAGATAATGGCTAAAGTGATGGTTCTTTTATCTCCCAGTTTCCGTGAAACCTGACACCGTTTGGTATAGAAGATCTCAAAAATAAATTAACGCGTTTTCAAAACAGGGTAGAATTTCTGGGGTTTTTTTGCAAATATATAGTGCCTTATTTACATGTATGAGCTGTACTGTAAAACCGCTGACTCGATGGTATAGAAGATCTAAAGAATAAATTAACATGTTTGCAGAATATCAGTTTATGTTTTGTAAGTAAATTAACTTATTTATGAACTGTATAACGTAGACTAAGCAGTCGAATCACTTGTAATATTTTTTTTTAATTTTAGCAACCCCCCCCCCCCCTCCCCCCTCCAATAGGGTGACGTCACAATCAAAATACGTAATGACTGGCGTAGCTATGCCCAACAGGAACATTGAAAAGTCCTTCAGCTGTACGAATTGAAGAGCTTTACTATTTAACAAGCAGCAGCACTCAGTCAAATTAGTTCCAAAATATTCAACAGCTCACCTCCATAGTTACCATGAAAAGGGGATTCTGGGAAGTCATGGTTCAAAGTATGTATATAAATCACGACGACTACGGCGAATGTGCGTGTAGGCCTATCATCTCTCCGTGGCCGCTCAGCGCTATGCATTCACTGGGTTGTGTCTAGAATTGACTTTTCCACATCATCCATCCATCACATGACGTCGTAATCAACGACGTGACGTGTAGAATGACATCACAATCAGTGACGTCATGAATGACTTAGACAAGTACGTCACGAACGCATAATGGACCATTCGAGTTTCAGCTAGTCCCCGCCCACCTCTAGCTAAGCTCCACGCACACCTTGCTCGTGTTGAGGTCGATCGATCCCTGAAATACCTGACTATCAATTTCCAGAAAATTATACAGGTAAGCTGTTAAATATTTTGGAACTAATCTGACTGGGTGCTGTTGCTGCCGTAATGGTGCTGTTGCTGCTTACGGCAGCAACAGCGCCCAGTCAAATTAGTTTCAAAATATTAAACAGCATGTTTATTAAATAGCAGACATACAATTCTTACAACGTGTTGGACGATTAAGAGTTAAAGACGGGCCAAATAGACTCATTTATGACGTAATGATTATGATGTCAGCATGCACGTCACTTAGTTGGCTATGATGTTATATGACGTCATAAATCGAAGGATACAATTGGAAAGGTCAATTGAAGACGGACTATGAGTTGTTGTAAGAATTGCATGTTTACTATTTAATACATATTCTGTTGAATATTTTGAAACTAATTTGACTGGGCGCTGTTGCTGCCATAGACAGCAACAGCACCCAGTCAAATTGGTTACAAAATATTCAACGCTTTACCTGTATAGATTTCAGGAAATTGATAGTCAGGGCATTCGCGGAGATCGATCGATCCCAACGCGGCGAAGTGTGGGTGGAGCTTAGCTAGAGGTGAGCGGGGCATAGCTAAGACTGGAACGGTCCATTGCCGGCGCTGCCATTTTTCACTAGGGATTGTGGTCATTCACGTTCTCGCCAGATCTCCTAACACTAACGAGAGCGATACATTTTAGCCAGTTTGATCGAGACGAGTGTTGAAGTGGAGATTAAGAGCTGTACGTGGGTACAGTGGGACAGATCACAAGACTATTTTATTTCTGATGCATATGTACAGTCAACAATTAGCCCAGGCCACCAGCTAGTACAACTAGCCCCAATAGTGAGGGTGTATGTTTAATGCGCACGAGAAATCTAGACAATATATCCTAAATCTACGATTCCAATCTAAATAGAGACGCTCTCGTTAATAAAAAAAAAATAGAGCGATACATATATATATATATATATATCTCGAGATCGAGACGAGCATTTTTTTTAATTAACGAGAGCGTCTCTATTTAGATTGGAATCGTAGATTTAGGATATATTGTCTAGATTTCTCGTGCGCATTAAACATATACCCTCACTATGGGGGCTAGTTGTACTAGCTGGTGGCCTGGGCTAATTGTCTCGATCAAACTGGCAAAAATGGCTTCTGTAGTAATCTTGAGAAACTACCATTTACAGCTAACAGGTAGACATTTTTGAAAGTTTACCACTGGAATGACTGGCTCGATAACTGAGCCTATCATTCCAATGGTAAAGTGCCAAAAACAACGGCCTCTTGGTCTGCAATTGGGCATAGGATATCTCTATGATAATGGATGGATCTGATTTGTCACCCAAGCATATGACGTCATAATTATTTACGTCATATGAAGGTTGACATCACAATCAAAATGCGTAATGAATGATGTAAATAACTGTGTCAGGAACATCGAATAGTCCATCAAGTGTACGAATTTTATGTCTTTACGATTTAATGCCCGGGATTTAATCAATCAATCAATCAATCAATCAATCAATCAACCAATCAATCAATCAATCAACTACTGGCAGTGTCGCACTGGGGAACGGGTGAAGGCATAGAATACACCATACAGTGTGCATTCAAAAGATAGTCCCATATGAATTCGGCAGTGTATCAGTATATCCGATTCTTGTCTTGGTGCGGTGGTCCAGCGGAATTGCAGGATGACGGTTCGATCCCCGACCAGGGAAATGATGATCAACAAAGTAAACTAACGGGCGCACTTGCACCGCGTAGGCGAGGTTAGCACAGAAATTGAAGTCATCGCATTGCCAGTGCGTTAAAAAAATAAGCAAGCAAACAATCTTTATTGACAGATCCAACATGTAGACATACAGACAATATTCAACATTCTGTTGAATATGTTGATACGAATTTGACTCGGCATTGTACGAATTATATGGCATTACTATTTAATCAACATTCTGTTGAAAATTTGAAACTAATTTTACTGGGCGTTGTATGTTTGTTTGCTATTATCAATTACATCCCATAAAAGCTTCACAGGCGTTATAGTCAAAATGCTTAGTGAATGACGTCTCTCGCTCCATCGTGAACATAGAATAGTCCGTCAAGTGTACAAATTTTATGTCTTTACTTTTTAATCAACATTCTGTTGAATATTTTGAAATTAATTTGACCAGTCACTCTGACCGGGCACTGTTACGGCCATGGACAGCAAAATCACCCCGTCAAATTAGTTTCAGGATATTCAACACCTTACCTGTATAGTTACTTTGAAATTGGGATTCTGGGAAGTCGTGAATCAAAGTATATAAATTGATTCCAACACGCCGAAAGAACAGACAGAGCTTAGTTAGAAATGGACCCCACCTTTGAAATTGACATGAAAAAATGTGATCATTAAACGGCCAATACCACTTAGTAATGTGTGGTCCACTCACTTGTAATAAGTGACCCCATATTTTAGCAAGAGCATTCAGATAGTTAACTTTGCCCTGCCAGACGCATGTAGACCCAATCGCAATGGACCGATTCTCTTATGGAAAGAAGGTATAAGTTATCCAAACTGTCACTCAAGTGTTGACGTCATAATCAATTATGTCACATGTAGGCTGACGTCACAGTCAAAATACGTAATGAATGACGTAGCTATGGCTATCAGGAACGTTGAAAAGTCTGTAATCTGTGCGAATTGTATGTCTTTACTATTTAATAAACATTCTGTGGAATACTTTGAAACTAATCTAACTGTGCTGCTGATATAAGCACCGACAGCATCTAGTCAAATTAGTTTTAAAATATTAAACAGCTCGCCTCTATAGTTACCTTGGAAATGGGATTGTGGGAAGTCACGGTTGAACGTATGTAAATCACAATGACGATAGCTATGAATATAGGCCTATCATCATCTCTTATTGTATTTTAACCGCCTCACGGCATAGCTGGTCAAACAGGCCCATACAGAGATCTTGAGCAAAGCCAAATTGCATGCTATGAGGGGACAGTTCTTGATAATTTACCACTGGAATGACTCTCGAGACGGTCATTCCAGATTACAGTGGCAAACCTGCAAAAACAGTCTTCTCTTGGCCTGCAAATGGACATTCAATATCTAAATATTCTAACATTCTTCACCAAATTTAGACAGTAAATGTTTAATATATTATGACGACAATATCAGGTACTGTGTCTGTTTCATTTCCCTTATGTATTATAGCATAAGACACTGGGCTGAACATTCGAGATAGTGTATAAATTTCCATTGTTATGTCTCGTACGGCGTAGAGGCAAAGATTTTAATGTCGTGGACGCATTTTACTAGTCACTATATGTGTGGTATATTTTAACAGTAAAACATGTATAATAATTTTGTAGATCGTGAAAAATTAGACAAAATTCGCTAAAAATAATGTACGTGTGATTTTCATTAGTAATTTATTGTCCTTAATCCTTCACTGGGAAAAGATCCATGCATGCACTTATTTAGCACTATGTATAGAGAACTGATGTTCCGAATTTCCAGTTAAAACGGCTGTCAATAACATTGTAACGGGTGGTTAGATACATAAATCAACAGAAAGGGTATGTATGTGCCAAGTTAGTAATGCCTGCAATGTGTTTGGCCCATAAATTCCACTAATATGGTTAGATAGGTATCTGAATACGCTAATGAAGTATTGAGTTTTAAAAATGTTTACCATGAAGTAATTTAATTCGTTGTACACGATTTCATACCAAACATTGACTGAAATTTTACCCAATTCAGTCTTCACTTCCCTATTGTCTGTAGGTTATGCTCAGCTCCAGATTTTCACCCACATAAACTTGAGTTTAAAAAGTATAATTTAGCCTAGCTTACTTTCAGCTGTAAACAATATGATATCATATCATTGCTAGCTATAGTCATAATTAAAACAAATTCTACAATGAAATAATTCCATAGTCTGCAATTCCATACCGGAAATTGGCTTAAATTTTGGCAGATCAGTGATTTTCTGCAATAGGTTTGGCCCATATTCGGTTCGAAATTCATACGTATGGTCAGATCAGTATATGAATACGCTAATAAAATATAAAGCTTAAAAATGTCTACCATGAAGTAATTTCGTAGTAGACAATTCCATGGCAAAGATTTGCACGAGTTTTGGCAGATCCATGGTTTTCTGTAGCCTACTGTCTGTAATAAGTTTGGCCCCAAAATGTCAGGTAGATATATAGATACGCTAATATAATATCGATTTAAAAAAATTCCACCGTAAAGTAATTTTATAATACGCAACTTAGTAGCGACCAAAAGTTGTCAGATGCCAATAATTTACGTACCGATATCTATGTACTCTGTTTGTAACCAGTTTTTGTACATCTAGCCATGCAGAACTCAATATTTATTATTATGTACTAGGGCTGTACGATATATTTCAGGATTCTACCATCAAATAATATCATAATTACCAAATATGTTCAAGTAGTTACTTATGCGCAATATGTCCCCATTCAAAGATAGTTGGTTCACATTATCCACAATTGGATAGATGTCGATTGGTCCTGGCATATCGCTTGTAATAGGTTCGGCTCCAGAATTTCACGGATATATTTACATAGATATATATATATGAATTAGCTAATAAAGTAGAGTTTAAAAAAATTCTACTATGAAGTAATTTCGAAATACGCAATTTAGTCGCAACTTGCAGCTTTCAAATGCTAATAATTTACTATATATTCATTAGCAGAATCTCTGTACTCGGTTTGTAACCAGGCTTTCGAACATAATTCCATCTAGAACTCACTTGGTATTGCACAATTCTATCATCAAATATTTCTTGCAATAATGTGAAAATCTTTCTATATATCCTATAATTTAGCTCCAGATAGAATCTGAATTATCAAACAAAACCCACCAGAATTTACTCAAATGGTCAACAAGATGGATGGAATGATGAACGGACTGCCCCAAAATATAATCTGCTTCTTCCTATAGCCCATATCTAATCCTATCCAAGGCCGATGCCATTACAACCATCTTAAAGATATGACACTACCAAGAAACTATCATTATTACAATCGCAACCACCATCAGCACTACATGGGAAAGGTAAGAAACTGTAAATGATAGTCAGAACACATGTAATATTGAATGTTAATATAACAAGATAAACACATTTCTCTCTGTCCTGCAAATTATATTGTCAATTTATCACATATCTAATGGCTATATCTTTATAGTACATTGAACTTAACTTGAAGCCAATATCTTCCTATATTATATAGTGTCAGTGTCATTTTTACATGTATAATTTATGTTTTGTTCTATGTAGGTGCCCAAGGTCTAGATATAGTCACTGTCTTTGTTGGGCAACCTGTTGTGCTAATGCAAATTGTATATTATATATAAAAATGAATATGAAACTAAACTTGAATTATAATAATCTCCGGCCACGCTATTTGCCATTGATGCCTTGCATCAATATGTGTACTTGTACCATTCTTTTGTACATTTAGCTATAGCATCGCCTACACAACCAGGGCAGAACCTAGGCCAGTGCAACAAGTGCATTTGCACAGAGCCCCCAACAACAACAAAAATAAAACAACAACAACAACAGCAGCAACAACAACAACAACAGCCGCATCATCATCATCATCATCAACAACAACAACAACAACAACAACAACAACAACAACAACTTACGCATTTCAAATCGAGTAAAACACCTTAGCAGAAACATCGGGATAATAATTAAAGAAAAGCAACAGGGGGAGTTGAGGTTGATCCTATGAGACTCTCGTGAAGGAGCGCCCCCTTATGGCGTAGATACGAAACGAGTTGTGTTCACATTACAAATTCAGGTAGGAGCAACTACTACGAATCAGTTAACAATTTAACACTCATATCAGCCAAAAATGCTTTCCGGAGTGGTCATGAGAAATGTCTATTTGTAGAGCAAGATAATACTGTTTTTGAAAACTTACCACTGGAATGACTGGCTCGATGACCGAGCAAGTCATGTCCAGTTGTAAATTTTCAAAAATAGTGTTCTCTTGGTCTGCAAATGGACATTATCGATGAGAATATTGAAAATTTCTTGAAAAAATTCGAGGGTTACCGGGTTAAATGGGACAGTAACATTTTCCAGACAAATTAGTTTCAAAATATTCAACGACTGTTCTGTATTTTTGTCTTGAATTTGGGCCACTGACACTTGAAGGGTTAAAGAGTGCAACTGTTTATCAGCGTGTCAATGGAGGATTCCAGTTTCTTAGTTAATCATATGACGTCATAATCAACTACGTGCGCGTAGGATGACGTCATAATCAATTACGTCATGAATGGCGTAGCTAAGTCCGTCACGAATTGATGACGGACTAAGCGTTGTATGTCTTTCCTATTTAATAAACATGCCGATAGACAGCAACAGCACCCAGTCAAATTAGTTTCAAGATATTCAACAGCTTACCTGTATAGTTTTCTGGAAATTAAGTCGGGGACTTCAGGGATCGATCGATCCCAATACGATCCAAGCGTGGATGGAGCTTAGCTGAAGATGGGCGGGGGATACCTAAAACTTAATCCCTCCATTACCATTCCATCTTTCTCCAGCTGGCTTAACTATAGAGCGCTTCATCCGAATGAGTTATGTGGACACTGGTGTGGTTTTAATAGGATTCAATCTTAGAGTGGTTTTCAAGTTTTCCACTGAGACTTACTTGGCCACGATTCAAATGAGAGCTCGTGGAACTCTTCCTATCTTATTGCTGAATGGTAAGACGAAAAATTTATCTTTAAAAATGGTGTCGAGATTTATTGGCATCTTGTTGGCATAGTGACAGTGAACCCAGTAGGTATATTTAGTGTCAGTAGCAGATTATAATTCATAAAATCGCGATGATGTCATCGCAATCAAATTTCCCCTTATACCCTAAGAGCGACGCCACTTTTAAGGGAGATAATTTAACGAGCAATGGGCCGTGAAGCCTTAATTACATTTTCATCACTATCTTGCAAAATTCAATCATGATTTAATGTTTTCTGATACCGGGCGGGGTTATTACAGATTCTCAGATATCTGATTTTATGGTTTGAGCTTCATGGAAAATGTACACAATGCCTTGTATGGGCGTTCCTCTTTAGCATGTAGTAAATTCGTCTGTGAAACTTTGAGTAAAACTATGAATATGGGAAATGTGGTCATTTGCTCTCCAGACCCAGTCCTTGACCAGTCCTCCAATTTCTTCTATCAAACAAATAATATGCTTAACCCTTTTATGACGAAGCCGGGAAAAACCGGCATCTGCAGTGGTCTTGAAGAATGTCCATTCGCAGGGTAAGTGAAGACTATTTTTGAAAATTGACCACTGGAATGACTGGCTCGGTAACCGAGCCAGTCATTCCAGTGATAAATGTTCAAAAATAGTCTTCACTTGGACTGCAAATGGACATTGAATAAGCAGATATTTTGATTTTTTTTGGATAAAATTTTGTCATTAAAGGGTTAATGTAGTTTCTCTATGTGTCTATACATAATATCCAGAAACGTATTTCCTTGATAACGCAGATTACTGGGCCGATGCTGGGCCGATATTGAAAGCTGCATTATCTGGGTTACGTGTATAAAGAAAGAAACTGCATAACAGGACATGGTGCAAACTTGGTGATTGGTTATATTCGAAACCATAAAATCTATTGTCATGATTACGTTTACTTTTTATTTGAGAAAGACTGAGTATTTACATAGGTAGGCCTAAATATGGACCATCGGTTTGTTGTTAAATTATTCTATTTTAGCCATTTAGTTTCATTTTTGTTCACTCAATTTTTTTAACCGGTCAAACCTTACCGGCTAAAAAAATTGTGTGAACAAAAAAATGGCTAAATATATTAATTTAACAGCAAACTAATGGTTCATATTTACCAATGGGAATAGATAAGATGCCGTCCGAGAGCATCTAGATTTTATATTGTTCTTGGAGAAGACACACGCACGCACACATCCACGCACGCACGCACGCACGCACGCACGCACCCACGCACGCACACGCGCCCTCAACACCCCACCCCAACCCCGGATCACTTTCCACATTTGGTTTGGCATTCGCTTTGCCCTAACCCAAAATATTCTTGTCCCCAGTCCTGACAAAACTTAATCCGGCACTGCTTCGAGTCCAAACTCCAAATCCTCAGATTGTGATTGGGTTCTGTGTAACGATTTGATTTGAATTGGTAATTCTGGAGAGGGTGTGTGATGAATCTTTCCCAAAGCTGTCTTCCACCCTCAATAAATCTCGTGAAATAGACGCAGTCTCCTGCATTGTGTGTGATTGAGCGAATCGTGCATTTACTGTTTGTACATATGTTTACTAAATAGCATAATATCGAAGTTCTAGCATGCTGATATGCAATGGTTTGCACGTGTGAGGATGGGTAGTGGTGTGGTGGGAGTGGGGTGATTGCATACGTATGCGTGTGCGATAAATGAAGCCTGCACTTGAAATAGTGGGAATGCAATCTCTGTTTGCTCATACCGTTAGTAACCGAGACACGCATAAATCACATAGCTCAATGCCACTTCGTACTGAAAACAATGATTGCCTTAATTGCCATAGATAATCTATTGTTTATTAACTATAATTACCGAACCAAATTTTGTTATACACCAACCATGCTGACGATGTGGATGGTGCGTGCTGCATGAGAAGTTGGCTAGGTGGACATTTTCCCCTCCCTCTCTGGAGTAACCGAGCCAGTCATTCCAGTGGCAAATCCTAAAAAATGGTCATCTCCCGGCCTACAAATGGACACTGACTAAGAACTTGTTTTCAGAATTTTGCTTTGTCAATTTTTTTTGGGGGGGGGGGGGGTGTGTGAAAATCTTAGACTTTATGAAAGATGTAGTGGAAATTGTCAAAGCGGGACTTAGCTGCTTGACAGATTTCAACCGAATTTGGCTACAAGGATCCATCTTGGTAGACTCTAGAACTTCTATTCAGAACTTTGCTTGGTCAATTTGTTTGGTGAAAGATTTGAAGAAAAATTGTCAAAGCGTGTCTCCTTAACTGCTTGGTGGATTTTAACTAAATTTGGTCAGACAGATCTTGCGGTGGTAGGTTCTAGAAATCCTATTCAAAATTCTGATTGGTCGATTTTTTGGTGCCCATCTTGGATTTACTGAAAATTTTCCGGAATCGTTTAAAATCCTTAATCAATAGCCATTTTCAATAAAAGTTGAGTGGAACGATCCCCTATGTTCATACGTGTCAACATATAGGCCTATATCAAACGAAACATTTGCTTGGTGAATCTATTTGTTGAGGTTGAGGTCACCTTGGATGTTTCGAAAGTTATCGAAAATAAGACTATTTAACTATTGATGTTCCAGGTGAGCATCCCAGGCCCTTAGGCCTCTTGTTTATTATGACGTCATATGATTGGCTGAGAAACTAGAATGCTCCATTGCGCACGGCCACCCTCGTGTATTTGTCAGAGTCAATTGTAATTTTAATTTCACCCCTTCTTATAACGATTTGAGTGGGCAGGAAAGAATGAAGAATCACCTCATAAACTCCATGCTATTCCACAGCATATAAACGGGAACATTTTGAGCTAATATTAGCCACGAGTGCACCTAAAATACAGTAGTGAATATGATGTAGGGCAATTGATGTTTATTCTGTCAGTTACCTATAAACCTGTGGTTCTGTGATCTTCTCCCGTTTCTATCGAGCGATGGTCGTCTTGGCAACATGCCGTGTTTTCACCTGTTAAACAAAAACTTCGGCATCATTAAGTCATTTTTCTCTGGTGAATTGTGAGCAGGTATGTGTGTCAGTGTGTTTGGTATGTAAAGGCAAGCGATAGGTTCTACTATTCTTTTACAACTGAATTAACCGTCTTTAGCCATGACGTCATTGACACAATCTATTAATTCAAAACTTACCTCACAGTGATAACGCGGGTTACTGGGCCAGTACTGGGACAATGCG
>CM067363.1:29763288-29905788 GCA_034401795.1 Chaetoderma sp. LZ-2023a | reverse complement strand
AGAATGATCCAAATGTATCGAATGTGTCTCTCAAAAGATCTCCGCAGACACGCGTAGAATTTAGCAATCACATTAGCCAAGTAAAGCAACGATTTATATGGTGAATTAACTTCTAGACGGGTCGAATAAGTACAGAAATAGTCGTGTTAGGTCAAGATGAGAGAGCATTTTCAGATTTCTGAGAGATTAACATTTGTTTTGGCAATCTCCACCTAAGAAAATAAATTGACGTTGTCAATAGCGTACCACATTAAATAGATTAATGTCTGGTTTCAGTATTTGCGTGTATTTCCCACTGACACGTATGAAAAGAGCAAAGGTGGAGATCATTTTTGATGAATGATCGTGATCATCATGTTCGTCGTCGCCATCACCAGCACCATCACCACAACCACCACCACCACCACCATCATCATCATCATCAACAGCAGTAGCAGCAGCAACACCACCACCACCATCCATCCACACATCCACGTCGTCGTCATCACCGCTCGCACTATAACCACAACCACAACCACCACCACCATCATCATCACCAACAGCAGTAGCAGCAGCAACACCACCGCCACCACCCATCCACGTCGTCGTCATCACCACCCGCACCATACCCACAACCGCCGGCGCCACCACCACCACCACCACCACCACCACCACAACCACCACCACCATTATCATCATCATCATCGTCATCCTCAAAATCATCATCATGAACAACAACAGCAGTAGCAGCAGCACCACCACCACCGCCCATCCACACAACCACACCACCCAGGCTCCCCTCATCTCACACACACGCACGCACGCACGCACACGCATATGGTGGCATCGGTGGCTAGGGTTGCACCGACAGGAACAGTGGCTGCGGTGGCAGCGTCAGTGGCGATGATGATGATAACGATGATAATGATAATGATGATGAAGGGGATGCTGATGATTGATATTGCTGCTGTTGCTTCTCCAGATGCTGTAAAGATATCGTCGTCGTCATCGTTGTCAGGGCAGTCGTCATTATCTTTATCGATGCCATCTTCTTCATCGTTGTCGTCGTCAGGGTCGTCGTCTTTGTCGCAATCCTCTTTCTTGCATGCCGACTTGCTTGCTTGTTCGTTCGTTCGTTTGTTTGATTAAATGTGTTCATTTGATCAACAACGTTCGTTTGATTTTTCGCTTGTTCATTTGTTCAGTCGATCGTTCAGTCATTCAGTCATTCAATCTTTTCATTCGTTCAGTCATTATTATTATTATTATTATTATTATTATTATTATTATTATTATTATTATTATTATTATTATTATTATTATTACAGATAACCCATGTACAACCTACAGATATGACTCGTGCATAGAATGCATGGGAGCAGATCCAAAGTGCTCCTGGTGTTATGATGACGTAAGTACCACGCACGCAAACATACGCACACGTACTCATAACCTACACATACAAACACACGCTCACGCACATACGCCAAGAAACAGCAGTCCAGTATACGTTTAACAAGTCTCTAATGGTGGGTCTCTTTTGTGCGTGTTATTGCTGGATGTGGTGGGTGGGGTATGGTGTGTGTATGCGTGCTTGGGTGCGCAAAAGATGGTGGCTCCCAAGGGTGGGTTACCACCACCAGCACCAATATTTCACCACAAAATCTATATCGTGTCGCAAATAAGTTGTACTGACCTGTCTGTAGTGATTACGTACAACGTGTACAACATAGTAATATAGGCGAGTGTTTTACTGAACAGCGTACAGGTAAATCTGCGAATAATAGAAAACGTCATAGAGTGCAGCTCAGATCGATTGATCCCCGACTTTCAATTTCGAGAAAACTATACAGGTAAGCTGTTGAATATTTTGAAACTAATTTGACTGGGTGCTGTTGCTGCCTATGGTTTCAAAATATTCAACAGCGTGTTTATTAAAACGCAAAGACATACATTTCGTACAACGTGTCGCACTATTAAGCGTTTAAGACGAGTCGTTCATGCTGTAATTGATTATGACGTCATCCTACAAGCCACGTACTTGATTATGACGCCATATGATGGATGGATAAACTGGAAAAGTCCGTTAAGTTGTGTCTTCCAATCCAATGGGCCTTTCCCGTTTATCCATCCATCATATGACGCCATATTCAACTATGTAATGAACAATGATGTCATGAATGACGTAGATAAGTACGTCATGAACGCATAATTGGTGACGGACTAAGCGTTGCTGTATCAATTGTCTAATGCTGTTGAATATTTTGAAACTAATTTGACTAGGCGATGTTGCTGCCATAATCAAATTAGATTCAAAATATTCAACAGCTTGCCTGTATAGTTTTCTGGAAATTGATAGTCAGGGAGATCATGGATCGATCGACCCCAACACAGGCTAAGCTCCACCAGTTGGTGGAGCTTAGCTAGAGGTGGGCGGGGCATAGCTAAAACTGCAAAGATCCATTAAGTTGTATCAAACAGACGAAATCTAAAACGGACAAGCTAAGCTTGAGACAAGATATACAAGCGCTTATTGTAAGCAATACAGTATACCGCTTCAGATTATTTATTTCGTTTTATGTTGTTTTATGTGTAAATAATCCTTTCATCTTACGTTTATGCAACACAGTGTTTTGCCATTGAGATCTGAAACCTAAATAGAAGGGGGAGAAACACAGGAAGTTGACATACGGTTATCGCAATCTACTTTTCAGGTAGTCCATACCATTGTAGTGACTGAGCATAGCGAGCCCATCGTAGTCCCCGTGTGGACTAGGTTATAAGGAAGATGTCGCAACGTCTAGCTTAATCTTTACTACCTTGATAAAAACTAGGCGTCAATGGAGGATTCCAGGTTATCCATCAATCATATGACGTCGTAATCAACGTGCCGGGTAGGACGAAGTAATAATCGATTACGTCATGAATGACGTCGCTAAGTTCGTCACAAACGCTTAATTGATGCTGGCCTACGGGTTGTTGTACGAATTGTATTAGTTTTTGCTATTTAAGTAGGCCATAGCCAGCAACAGCGCCCAGTCATTTTAGTTTCAAACTATTCAGCAGCTTATCTGTATAGTTTTCTGGATCTTGATAGTCAGGGAGTGCAGAATTGTGGCACACGATATATCGATATATCGCGGTTTATATGCACCCCAGAACAGATCATAAATAACTTTACGTTTCCAAAACAACATAAAAAGTACAATAGCTAGAGATGGGCGGGGCATGGCTAAAACTGGAAAGGTCCATTGCGACAATGACTTCCAATTTATGGTAAACATCTTCAACAGAACATTTCTTAATAACTAACACGTTTTCTGTTTTTTGCTTTGGAAACATGTTAACTGATTTATGAGCTTTACTGTATAATGTCTCTAATCTTAATGATGACGTCACCATACAGTAGCTACACCAAGTCGTTGACTCACGGCTTGGGTCTTCTGCGTCTATTGCTGTAATATGCAGACAGTAGTAATATGCTCCGGGTAAACGGAAAGGGAGATAGCTCTCAATACTGTTTTCTTGAAAACTTGATGGGTTTTCTACTATATTATTTTCAAAATAGAGCATTTTGATTGGTCAAGAGATTGCATCCGCTAATGGGTTTTCTTTTCTTTTCTTTTTATTGGTAAGGGATGGCATTTGCTAGCCAATCAAATTATGTTCATAATAAGGAAAAATTAGTTCCCTCTCCGGGATGTAGAAATTGTTTGACACGTATGAAAAGAGCAAAGGTGGAGATCATTTTTGATGAATGATCGTGATCATTCATCAATTTTCGTGACCATCTCGGTCACTTCTTCAGCACTAACTGACGGTCGCTGGCAACGCCACTCTGGTCAGTTCTTGTGGAGTCACGTGACAGCATGGACTGGTAGACTGCTGGTATACTGTAGCCCTCGTCTCTGTTCATGGTTAGTTGAACAGAGACGAGGGCTACCGTATACCAGCAGTCTACCAGTCCATGCTGTCACGTGACTCCACAAGAACTGACCAGAGTGACGTTGCCAGCGACCGTCAGTTACTGAGTTAGTGCTGAATAAGTGACCGAGATGGTCACGAAAGCTACACTCAAACAATTTCTACATCCCGGAGAGGTAACTAATTTTTCCTTATTATGAATCATCCTGGGATCGGGACCAACTTTTTCGGAAATAAATTATGTTCAGTTTAGAAAAAAAGTTAATACATTGGGCTCAAGCCAGGAACCAATCAAAATGCTCCATTTCAAATTTAAAAAATCATCATCATCATCATCATCATCATTATTATTATTATTATTATTATTATTATTATTATTATTATTATATCTGCCACTGCCTGGGCATTGTAACCATTGAAGCTGCCATCTCTTGACCAATAAGAACACTCCATTTCAGATAACTCATTGTATTTTCCCCAAAAAACGTAAGAAGAGTTATCTTCAAGTTCAAGTTCAAGATTATTTATTTTGATATAGAATATACATTTACAGTTTCACAACAGGTAGTCCACCAAAGGCAGAGCCCATGTGGCGTGGACCCCTACATATAACATATAACAACAACAATATAGGACATGAGAATACTGAATACATACGGTTAACATGTTATAGTCCTATATATACATATAGTTAACTGTCTCGCTGCCAAGCCTCTGCAGTCTACATTTTCCATGGAGCCTAACTCAGGGTATGCTGAGTACCTCTAAAACAATTTGACCGAACGTTATTCCTTTATGCTCGCCGAGCTTATCACTCCTAGTATGCATTGCCGTAGTCGAAATATGCTCTGGATTGGCAGACATTCTGATTAATTGAGTGCTCGCGGGACATTCACAGATTTGAAATGGAGCGTTCTCTTTGGTATAAAGCTTATAGCACAATCCTCCTTTATTTTAGTACCTAATTGTTTCTTCTCAGAATTTTCCAGACGACGAGCGATGCAACACTGCGGGTAATCTGTTCAACAGGGGATGTTCTGACTATCCTTCAGAAATATCGTGTAGAAAGAGGTAATTGAGGCTCGTTCAATAGCCACTGAACCTTTCCAGTTTTAGCTATGCCCCGCCCATCTCTATCTAAGCTCCACCCACATCTCGTCCGTGTTGGGATCGATCGATCTCTGAATTCGCTGACTATCAATTTCAGGAAAACTATACAGGTAAGCTGTTAAATATTTTAAAACTAATTTGACTTGGCGCTGTTCCTGCCTACGGAAGCAACAGCGTCCAGTCAAGTTAGTTTCAAAATATTCAACAGAATATTTATTAAATGGTAAAGGCATACAATTCGTACAACGTGTCTGACTATTAAGCGCTAAAGACCGACTATTTCGAATCATTCATGACGTCATGAATATGACGTCATCCTACACATCACGTAGTTGATATATGATGGATGGACAAACTTGGAACGGTCGATTGTGTCACCCCGCATCCACTAGTCTACCTATAGAGGAAAGGATGAGTAGAAACCGCCTGCACACTATGCCTTATTAGATTATGCTAAAGGCAGTTCTATTTATGCTGTCTATTGACAAGTGTCTGTCAGATCTGGTGAAAGAAAATGATATTGATGAAAGGTGTTGCTACCATAAAAGCAACTATAGGGCTTCCGACTATGAAATCAAGTTTAGACGAGTCCGGGCCTAATTGAATATTTCTTTTAAAGACTTCAGTTGAGGAATCCAGTTTTAGTTATATGCCGCCCATCTCTAGCTAAGCTCCACCCACATCACGCTCGTGTTTGATCGATCCCTGAACTCTATGACTATCGATTTCCAGAAATCTATACAGGTAAGCTGTTAAATACCTTTAACTTATTTGACTGGGTGCTGTTGCTGCCCATGTCACAGTCAAATTAGTTTCAAAATATTCAACAGCATCTTTATTAAATAGTAAAGATATACAATTTACAACGCGTGGTCTGTCACCAATTATGCTTTCGTGATGTACTTATCTACGCCATTCATGCTGTCATTGATTATGACGTCATCATACACATCACGTAGTTCAATATGACGTCATATGATGGATGGATAAACTGGAATGGTCCATTATTATGCAAGACAATTTGGCAGCAACAGCTAGCTCACAGTTAGTCCGAGTCCGCTCTGACGCAACCCGCCCCCGTGACAGATATTTGGACAGACTGATGGGCCAGAGAGACCCGGCCCTTCGGTCTGTCCAAATATCTGTCACAGGGGCGGGTTGAGTCAGAGCGGACTCGCACTAGCTCACAGTCAAATTTCTTTCAACGTATTCTACAGAAATCCATCAAAGACATGGAATTTCGTAAAAACTGTGAAAGAACGGCACTTTAATTGTGACGTCAGCTAAACACCTGGCGTATTTAATGATTATTATTATTATTCGATTGAGTGGCAGATCGGATTCATCTATTGACACCAGTATCTAACTGGTGAGGTTGGCATTGAGGTATGTTACACGTGTTCTCAATCTTAACATTCATATGTCATATGTGGGTGTCTTTCATTGCAGCATATCCCATCCAGTGTGCTCGAACAAAGGTCGTTGTGTTTGTGGACGATGTGAGTGCTCAGACGCTGGCGTCACTGGAAGGTACTGCCAATGCGATAACTTCGCCTGTCCACGCTACGACGGGAAGCTATGTGGAGGTAGGCTATGCAACGGGTGATCTGTGTGTAAATAAACTGAAACTGAAGCAAGCTTGACTAAAATAAATCGGACAATAATGATTCATTTTTAGCACAGTACAGGTATCCATTTCTAGCTATGATACGCTAATTTCTAGTACATTCCGACATAAAATTCTGTCTTTAGCAAACTAATGTCTACTCCCCTGAGTTATCTAAACCCTCTTTTGTCAACAACGTTGTCTAAAATGCTACTCACCTCAATTAACCCGTTATTGATCAGGATTTGCGAGAAAACTAACATTTTGCTCAGGGAATAGCAATTAGTTGTAGGCGAACAGACTATTTTTTGTAAATTTATCACTAAATAGCAATCTATTATTCTGCAGATGGATAAATTTGTCAGGATCACTGCAGATTCTGTCTTTGCATAATTGAACATTAAAATATTAATGGTCACGAAAATTCAAATTTTCGCTTAAATCGGCGTCCATTTGGAGGCTATGACAACTTTTTTTAATTTTAACACTGGAATGACCGGCTCGGTTACTGTCATTTCAGTGGTAAATTTTCAAAAATAGTTTTCTCTTGGCCTGCAAATGGCCATTACTCAACAACCATTGCAGAGGCTGTGCTTGACGATTAAATGTTAAGTTGGCACAAGCGACCATCGCAGACCAGAACTCTTTTATAAGGAATATTTTGTTGAATATTTAAAAACTAATCTGATAGCAAGAGCTCCCAGCTTGTGACGTCAGTTGACGTCATATCGATAATGTTTGATGTTTGAATGAGAGATCGTGCCAATGATTTGAACAAGTTAATGTTCCATTTTAATAATGCAATACAAACTGCATCAACGATTATTTTGAAATTTGGTTGTAATTTTCTTTTCACAGGCCCTACGCACGGATCATGCCACTGCGGAAAGTGCAAATGCAATGATAAATACACATTTAATGACTGCAGCTGCCCACTAAGTACACACTCCTGCTTGGCTAAAAATGGAGTAAGTCTTAAGAGTGATAGATAAAAACTATCATCATCATCATCAGCAACAACAACACCCATTGCCGTCATCATTGTCAGTGTTCTCCACCCCACCCCTCTCCTCCCCATCACCATCCTCATCATTTGCAGCAGCGCTAACAGTCGTTGTCGTCATTGTCATCATTCTCCTCCTCGTTATCCTCCTCCTCATTATCATCATCATCGTCATCATCTGCAGCAGTAACAAGTTGTCGGCGTCGTTGCTATAGCTCTCCCAACCCCCAACCCCACCCCACCACACACCCCTCCTCCTACTACGCATCATCACATCATCATAATCATCACCACCACCACCATCATCATCATCATCATCACCGTCATCGTCGTCATCATCATCATGTATTTGTAATTTAGTCCTGTTCTCCCGTTTTCACGTTGACAGCATATCTGTAATTCCAAAGGAAATTGTGTATGCGGAGTCTGTTCTTGTCTTGATCCGAATTTCTGGGGACCGACCTGTGAAGAATGCAATGTAAGTCAAAGCACGCTCATCTTGTCAATCAATCTACAAGTAACTAACCAGACAGTCATTCAAATAAATAAATAAATAAATAAATAAATAAATAAATAAATAAATAAATAAATAAAATATGAACGAACAAATGAATGAATGAATGAATGAATGAACAGACCGACACGTGGGCATACGAATTGGCCGACCAACCAACAGATACACGGGTGGACATTTATTAAATATTTTGAAACTAATTTGATTGGGGTCTTAGTAACATCTCCCAGTCAAATTAGTTTCATAGCATTAAACTGAATGTTTATTAAATTGTAAATTCGCCAAAGACATACCTTCCTAATGGACTTTTCGATTTTCGTGTCTGAGATATGTCAGTTGTCGCAGATCTATATTGCCTTCATCCATGGACTTGGATAAGATAGTTATCAGTGGATACGGCGGTCTTTGCATATGACTATAATAATCGTAAATAATAATGATAATGTACGATTGTTACTCCGTCTACTATAAGATGTACTATCTGTTTCCCCATATGTCATGTATGTATGACCTGGGTGTAATAAAATTCAGTTAAGTTCAGTTCAGTTCATTGTTTCGCATGCGAAGCAGAAAGCGAGACATAGGGATAGCTAATTCTGGCGGCATCGTTAGCGCAGGCGGCGGCGGCGGCCGTCATTTGTGCCGTTTTGGTTAAGGTTTTTTAATCAACTTATTTTTCAAAACTGGCTCATCCGATCTCAATGTAACTTTACAGACGTGATCTATACTACACAGGGATGTGATCTACATAACAATAGATTTAGTTTTGAGGCATTTTAACTTCTTTTTTTCACGGATTTGGAATTAAACTTTTTTATGTATTTTGCCGGTGCACTTTTGGTTAAGGTTTTTTAATCAACTTATTTTTCAACACTGGCTCATCCGATCTCAATGTAACTTTACAGACGTGATCTACACTATACAGGGCTGTGATCTACATAACAATAGATTTAGTTTTGAGGCATTTTAACTTTCTTTTTTCATGTATTTTTCCGGTGCACTTTTGGTTAAGGTTTCTAAATCAACTTATTTTTCAACAATGGCTCATCCGATCTCAATGTAACTTTACAGACGTGATCTACACTATACGCGGATGTGATCTGCATAACAATAGATTTAGTTTTGAGGCATTTTAACTTTCTTTTTTCATGTATTTTTCCGGTGCACTTTTGGTTAAGGTTTCTAAATCAACTTATTTTTCAACAATGGCTCATCCGATCTCAATGTAACTTTACAGACGTGATCTACACTATACGCGGATGTGATCTGCATAACAATAGATTTAATATTGCGGCATTTTAACTATTTTCTTCATGGTTTTGGACTGCACTTTTTTCATGTTTTACTGGTTAAGTTTTTTTATGAACCATTCTTTTTCAACAACGGAAGTCCACATGCAGTGTTATATACTATGCAGGGATATTATCCGCATCATTACCCATTTCATTTGGGAAATTTCTCCTGGTTTTTCACAGTTTTGGACTTTGAATTTGTTGCATGGTTGTTGTGTTAAGGTTGTTCATGGACCATGTAACTGAACTATGGCCATTCTGATTTCACTGAAACTTTACAGAAGTGTTCTATGCAATACATGGATACGATTTTGATCAATTTTTACTACCTTTTTCACGGTTTTAGACTTTGAACTTGTTTCATGTTTGTTTGTTATAGTTTTTTATGGACCACTCATTTTCAACAATAGCTCACCAGATAGCAACACAATTTTATAGCAGAGTTATATACTATGCAAGAGTACTATCTGCATCATTACTAGTTTCATTTTGAAAAAGATTTCAAAGATCAGACTATCTGCAGTTGGGTTAAATTTTGATTGGTTACACTTGTTTGTTGGTGCATTACTAAATATGTGTAGTACAAACCATGACAAATTTGCCAATCAACACTATCCATGCCTTTACGGGCGAGACATTGTACGCTTCAGCGTTCTTGTTTAGATTGTGATGTCACCTAACATGCGATGTATTTGACTTTGGTGTCAGATACTTGAGTGACAGATCGGATCCCTCTATTATCTCCTTCAAATGTGTGTATCATTCTAATTTCAGATGTGTTCAGAAGGGCAATGTGACCGATACAAGATGTGTGCTGAATGTTCCCTGGGTATCGGAGGTCATAAACAAACACAATGTGAAAATAATTGTGGCAATAATCCAGTTACACATCTATACAAGATTGATCAACAAGGTAGAAATTGGGCTCAGTTTATACAGTTAAGTTGTTTCTCAGATGTGGTGTTAAAGGATAACTAACCTCATCTATTGATAGCTATTCAGGCGATCTAATATGCAAGTCATAAACTGTGCAGGTTATTTTAAGCGTTTTATCATGCCGCTAAAGAAAGATATTCAGGATTTGGTTGCCAAATGTTGGTACATTTCTACAACCTATGATGGTTGTCATGAATTACTTTTCAACCAATCAAAAAGAAACCAGTGTGTCTGCCTCGGTATATACGCTCAGTCATAGAGGTGCCATCTATAGTTTGACAATGTGGTGTAAAAGCAACTTTACAGGTAAGCTGTTGAATATTTTGAAACCAATTTGAGTAGAAGTTGTTGCTACAACAACTTCTAGTCAAATTAGTTCCAATGAGTATTACATAATAAAGAATGTAATGCATTGGCACTTACATGACATCACACACTATCGCGTGTCAAGCCTTGAGGAGACAAAATGGTGGAAATCAATGTTCAACATTTACTCGCTATTACAAAGCAGATAATTGTGATACAGATAAGGGAATGTGACAGGATATGAATGATATGGAATCTGTAAACTATAATCTATTGGTGCAATACAACATTTGAGGTGAAATTAGCATCCCTTTCAGTTTGTTCTGCATTCAAAAAATGTCCCTTTACTTTAGGGATGCGGTTTTCCATCTGTTCATCCATCCGTTATCAACTCCTGTAGGCCCTATCAACAGAAAATAGAAAAGTTTAATTAATCTTAATCTTAAAACTAAAGCAACTCAAATCAGCAATTTTAACTCTTTAATGACTAGAATATCAAAATATCTGCTTATTGAATATCGATTTACAGGCCAAGAGAATATTCCGCACGCCCAGATTTACATCAAACGCTTGAAAATGTAATAAAATAAAATCAATCTTAACATTTAACGAGTTAATTCTGTATAATTGATATCATTCTTTTAGTTGTGAAGCTTAACTAAGGATATGTATTTCTAATCCAATGCTGTGACTTGCAGTAATGCTGGGGGTTTTACCAGTCAGCACGGTTGATGCTGATTGGATCCATACTATGTAACTGATGGATCTAATAGGATTCACGTTCCTTACACCAGACAGAGGTTGTCTTGTCATCCGGATCGTGCAGGAGTACTTTGATGGTCCGGTAAAGCAAATCAGTGTGGTCATGACCAGGGAGATTAGTGTTCCGTGACAGGTGTGTCTCTGTTGGGTTTTTTATATTTATGTGTTCTTTGAAGCGGATTTGAAATTGTCGGAGTTTCCACCTTGTATTTAAGTTTAGTGTGCATACTGCGAAAACAGCTGGTTTTGTCTTGATATTTGCAGAGGAAGCAATTCGGTTTAGTGCAGGGGTCTATTCCGTTGGGAATTGAGTGTACCTGTTGTCCTTGCCGGTCCGGACTGACTGGAGAAATTCCACTACACTCCAGGTTGAACCTTCACCAGAACCGGCACCTCTGTTCCCTGTCATCTTCTCCCCACTTGCCCACCCTATTGATACCATCCAGGGAGAACTGGACGGTGAGATTGAAAAAATCATCTGGCCGACCCAGAGTCAGACGTTTCAAGTGGCTCCATGACTACCTGGCCCACACCCCATCACCCCTTGTCAGTACCGAACATGGACAAGTGCTGCATCCGGGATTCGAGTCACCACACACACACACACACACACACACCCACACACACTGGGCCATCTCCATCCGATTTTGGACTGCGGACAACATCCCCAAAGATTACGGACAATGACCCATGTTCTCACATAGCCAACTGCAGACAACCGCATCCCATGCGGACAACAGTCAGCCTCCCACTCCCCCACCCACCCCACTAGCTATCAACCATGCGGACAACCATGAAGCTATTCCACAATGATGTCAAAAGACTAATGAGTTCCAAAGCGGCCAATCACAATGCCCCAATTTGTTCCACTGCCGCCAATCTTTCCTAGCAAAGGTGTCCAACTTGTAGACATTTCCCTGAACCCCCCCCCCCCCCCCAGGGATTATATAAGCCACAGACCGCTTAGGCCTGGCATTCTTGACTCGATCAACACTAAGATCAGCGTCAGGTGTATAACAGTTTGTGTAGAAAATAGAGTTATAACACGTATTCAACTTCACACCTAAAACAATTATATCAATTTGGTCACGTGGTTGCCTATGATGTTACAAATCACCCTGACGACGTGAAGATCACAAGGTTAAAGGTGGCAGCAACATGTTCCAGTCAAATTAGTTTCAAAATATTAAATAATCTTTCCAGTATGTTTCTTGACATAGGGATGAAATTTCAACAGATAAGGGATTACCAAATATATAGACTAGGAAGCACATCATCATTTAACTGTCTCGCTGCTGCAAGCCATCAGACAATAATTTCAATGAGCAACAAGAGTTTTAGTGAAACTCAACATACCCCCGCAGGCATACTTGTTTGAGGAATGCTAAATGTGAACAGTTTGTCTTTGATAAATGATGCTTCGTCTATCCCTAAAACATCTGCTGAAAAAAAATTGTGAGTGTAGGTTCAAAACTCTTCCGAGATCTGCTCCGGACAAGAAAGTTTTGACGAATTTTAGCTTTTCAAGGGAGATAACTCTGACGAATATGGGCGGATTTTGTCGAAACAAAATCATGGCACTTCCTCCATCCCCAATACATCTGCTGAAAAAAAATTGTGAGTGTAGGTTCGAACATTACTCTTCGAGATATGGCTCGGACAATAAAATTTTGACGAATTTTAGTTTTCAGGGGAGATAACTCAGGAAAATATGGCCGGATTTCGGCGAAACGAAATTATTGCACTTCGTCTATCCCTAACACATCTGCTGAAGAAAAAAATTGTGAGTGTAGGTTCAAAACTCTTCGAGATCTGTTCCGAACAAAAAAAATTTGACAAATTTTAGCTTTTCAGGGGCGATAACTCGGGCAAATAAGGCCGGATTTTGCCGAAATGAAATCAATGCACGCTAAAAAAATTGTGAGTGTAAGTTCAAAACTCTTCGAGATCTGCTCCGGACAAGAAAATTTTGACAAATTTTAGCTTTTTAGGGGAGATAACTCAGGCAAATAAGACCAGATTTTGCCGAAACGAAATCATTGCACTTCGTCTATCCCTAACACATCTGCTGAAAAAACAATTGTGAGTGTAAGTTTAAAACTCTGAGATCTGCTCCGGACAAGAAATCAGATGGCCGGACGCACAGAGGGATGCACAGACGGATGGACACACAGATGGATGGACGGACGGCGAGCGCCATCACATAACACGCCCCTGCTTACGCAGGCACATAAAAAGTTGTTGACTTGCTGAATATTGTGAAAACAATTTGACTTAAAATTGTTGCTGGCTAAACCACCAACAACTTCCAGCCAAATTGTTTTCGAAATATTTAGCAAGTTCAGAGATATAACCCCCAGCATATGTCGTCTGCAAAAACTCAGCAGTCAGACGGTAAAGAAGTCAGTATTAGGTTCAATTAACAGGTATGCAATATCTATTTTAACCTCTAGTCATCATCATCATTTTTATTTATTTATTTATTTTGAGACTTCATATTCGACAATATTTAAGCTCATTTTAAATTACTACAATAAAACAAATGAATGTACGCACTGTTCTTTTTCTGCATTTCAGATATTGGAAATTCAGAACAATTGTGTCAGTTCAAAAATGAGGATGGATGCTTAATTGTATTCTCTTACACTTGGGACATGTATGGTATAAGGCTAAGCATACAGACGCACGGAGGTGAGCACTAGCGATTAGGGGAGCATGAGATATATTTAACTGTCTTCTGCTGAAATTCTGCAGACTACATTTTCGATGCGGTCTAAGTCTGGTTTTCAAAATTATCAAATTATAATTCAGCTCTAATAACCTATAAATAGCCATTTCCTTTGATAACATTGATCAAATAAAAAAATGGAAAATGTTTACTTAAATTAATTAATCAGTGGCAGCGATTTTGTTCGAGATATGAAATGCTGTTGAAGAGGTTTAAGTGGACTATGATGGCTGCATCATATTCCAAAGAATGTCAATTAGATCGCTGGAAGAAGGTATTTTAAGTTATTAGTGATGTCATCAAAACGTCTGCCAAAACCAGTAGTTAGCCAATCAATCTTTCTTTCTTTTCAATTATTGATTCGACTTGAAAGATTTTCCTGGATATTAGATCTGTCAACCTAGGGAATTTGGAGAAGAAATTTTGAAAAGTCACAAAAGTCGTTAAATATGTATATTAATTGTCTGACTGCTGCAAGCCACCAACAACTTTCATTCAAATTGTTTTCAAAATATTCATCATGTCCAGAGTTATTGCCCATTAAAACCTATTATCTGATGATCTCGAACAAAATCGCTGCCACTGATTAATTAATTTAAGTAAACATTTTTCACTTTTTTATTTGATCAATGTTATCAAAGGAAATGGCTATTTATAGGTTATTGGAGCTAAATTATAATTTGATAATTTTGAAAACGTCCAATAATTGGCCATGTTGAATATTTAGGTTATGTTTGCAGCAGTTTTAGAACTTATTCAAAACTGCCTGATTGATTGCGATCAAAGAAGGGAAGCCTTTTCTAAATAATGTATTATTATTATTATTATTATTATTATTTCAGAATGCCCTGAAGGTTGGAGGGATCTACGATCTTCAGCGAGACACAACAACAAGCATATCGGACTCTTCCTATCTTTGACAATTGTGTTAGTATTTATTTTCTTTGTCTCGTGATAGCAAAACAGACATCGCGGCTTCTGATATCAGGCCTCCACAGACAAGTCTCTCGAAATATTATTTTGTCTAGATAACAATTTCTAAGAGTAAGTTTAATGTTATGTTACCATACGTATCCGTTGACTGTGTGCCTGCTGCATTTCTGCAGACTACAAGTACCATGGGATTGAATTTTGTATATGGTGAATATTTTGAAAATAATTTGACTGAAAGTTGTTGGTGGCTAAGCCAACAACAACTTTCAGTCAAATTGTTTTCAAAACATTTAGCAGATCCAGAGTTATTGCCCATTGAAATTATTGTCTGGTGACTTGCAGCAGTCAGAGAGTTAACCATTCTTGTGTTAATAGCGCCTCAAAATGCTACTTATTAACCCTTTAATGGTCGAGATTTTAAACACAAAAATTTAGATTTTTTTACTCAGCCAATGTCCATTTTGCAAGCCAAGAGACGACTAGCTTTGTAAATTGACCACTGGAATTTAGAAAAGTAGTTTTCTGTCGTCTTGCAAATGATTATTTCTAAACACAAAGACGTTTTTGTCAGCTTGACAATTAAAGTGTTAATGATCAAGAAATTCTTTGCTTGAGAAGTATTCATTTGAGGACAATTTTTGAAAATTTGTCACTGGAAGGACTGGCTTGGTCATTCCAGTTGTAAATTGTTTTTAATACTTTTCTCTTGACCTGCAATTGGACATTCAAGAATTTCTGCAGACTACATTTTCCATGGGTTTTAACTCTAACAACTTTCAGTCAAACTGGCTTCCAAATATTCAGCATCTCCAATGTTAAGCCCCATTGAAATTATTGTCTAGTGGCTTGCCACAGTCACAGTTAAGTTGATACGAGATGATCCCCGCTGTTGAAATTTTTAAAACTAATTTGACTGAGAGCTGTTGCTGCACTAGGAATTCAGTGTTGAACGGGTTAACCATTTAATGGTCATACCGGGAAAAACCGGCCACTGCCATGGTCTTGTGGAATGTCCATTTACAGGTCAATAGAATACAATATTGGAAAATTTACCGCTGGAATGACTGGCGCGATAACTGCGCCAGTCATTTCAGTGATAAATGTTCAAAAATTGTATTCTCTTGGACTGTAAATGGACATTCGCTAACAAAATATTAAAATTTTCTTGACCAAATTTGACCACTAAAGGGCTAAAGAGGATGTGAGGATTAAAAAATTGAAATCTTATCACGTCTTCCTTACATAGCACAAACCTGCAAATACTCATATTTAACTTTTAAATTTAAATAGAAACTAGAACACAAGTAACTGTAAATCTGCAATGGCTGGCCATTTAGGATAATCTAATATGATCTAATATGCCCAATGTACATACATAATTAAAGGGAATCCATTTCTGTAAACAACTAAAACACGTAACATTTATGCCTAATGGGTGACCCTGACATTGACCTCAGATCACTTCCAAACCATCACTATTGGGTCAGCCACGCGTGATATACCTATGGTCAAATTTTCAGGAAAATCAAGGAAAAAACCCTGAAGTGTCAAATAATCGAGAAATTATCAAGTTTGTGTGGGTCCTTGGAATCAAAATACAACATTTCATTCAATCTAAGACTTAATCAGCTTGTCCGGGTAAAGGGAGGTAATCTATGCCAAAATTGAAAACTATCCTGCAATTCTACTGCGTGACCTTGACCCTGAGGTTGGATCACTCCGAAACTATCATGATTGAATCCGGCATGAGTGATATACCTTTCGTAAACTTTTCATTAAAATCTAGAAAAAAGCCCTGCAATGTCAAACAATCGAGAAATTGCAGTGTGTGGGTCCCTGGATTCAAAATATAAAATTTCATTCAATCTAAGACTCTTAATCAGCTTGTATGGGTAAAGGGGGGTAACCTATGCCAAAATCGAAAACTGGTATCTTGCGACTAACTGTGTGACCTAGACCTTTAGGTCTCCGAAACCATCACCATTGGATATGGCATATGTGATATGCCTATGGTAAAGTTTTCATGGAAATCAAGGAAAAAGCCCTGAGGGGTCAAATAACCGAGAAATTTGCAAAGATAGGTGGGTGGTCTTAAAACCTAACAATCACAATCAGCTTGTATGGTTAAAGGGAGGTAATCTATGCCCTAAACGAAGTGGTAATTTTGAGGCTCAAGGGGTGCCCTACCACCTGGACCTGTGGCCCAAATATGGTGAAAACATGAAAGGACGTTACAGGGTACTGTCTAATATGTCCATTGACCTTCTCTGATGAAGAAGAGTTCATTTCTGCCAAAACAAAAACTGATAATTTTGATGCTCAGGTGGTACCCTGCCACTTGGGCATGTGCCCAACAGATCACTCAACACCTTTAGGACTCCAAGGGTGTATCCACGTATGGTAGAGATCTGATAATAACTCTCGCTATTATGAGTCGCAGTTCAAAGAACAATACTGAAAATACCCATTCTTTCCCTATGCATGATTATTCCATGCATTGGTGGTCAAAGGTGAAGGTCACCTTTTAGGTGGGCAGACATTTTTCGGACACCAAGGGGAGCAGCCTACCCACATATCTTAGTGATCCGATCAAAACTCTAGGTGTAGTCACGGTTAAAAGATCACTATTGAAAATCCCCATACATTTCCTATGGGACCTTTCTGCCCAGGGAAAGGTGGGTATCAGCAAACTAGATCCCAATGGGTACTACAAGTTTACCAAGTTTGAAATTGGTTAGATAAAAAATGTAGGAGATAGGTTGCGAAAATCGTTGAGAATAATAAGAATAAAGATCCTGAGAGAAAAACAATCGCAGATAAATAAATATGAATTCTATATATTGTAATGGAGGACTCATTTTAAATTATGCCCCACCCATCTTTACCTAAGCTCCACCCACACTTTGCCTGTGTTGGGATCGATCGATCCCTGAACTCACTATCAATTTCCAGAAAACTATACATGTAAGCTGTTGAATATTTTGAAACTAATTTGACTGGGTGCTATTGTTGTCTATACCTAGTCATGTTAGTTTCAAAATGTTCAACAGTATATTTCTTAACTAGTCAAGACATGTAATTCGTAAAACAACACTTAGTCCATCATCAATTAAGCATTCGTGATGAGCTTATCTACGTCATTCATGATGTAATTGATTATGATGTCAGCTTACACGTCACATAGTTGATTATGATGTCATGTGATTGATGGATAAACTGGAATCCTCCAGTGGTTTATTGATTTGGTGATTTTGGTCATTTCTCTCCAGAGAAGATTCTTACAATTATATTGGTCAATAAAAATAATTTACCAATATAATTGCTAGGAAATTCTACTCTTCTGAAAGGAGACTTAAAGATGGATGGACGCCTCTACTTGTAGGTAGAAAGCGACTCTATTCATGTTATTACGCTCACCGAAGAGGGTGTTACATCTGAGTGACTGTCGGTCTGTAACAGGATTTTCTAAAATGAATAACGCGCCACATGATAATGGCTATATGATATGGAATAATGGCCCTATAGCATGGAATAACATGGAATAACTGCCATATGGTATAGAATAACGGAATAACTGCCATATTACATGGAATAACATAGAATAATGGCCATATGATATGGAGTAACATGGAATAAGGGCCATATGATTCATATGGAACTAGATTGATCGGCCGATGATGCATCATCGCAAATCCCCACATAAACCACCCCCCCCCCCCAACCCACTACCAGAGGCAGAGCCAAATGTAAATGTTCTTATGCACTCCACAATCATATGGGTAACTCACATACCAAATTTGATTGAATTTCATCCAACAGCGTCAGGAGTTACATTACACTCAATTTCATGTCCTTTTGACAGTTTAACTGGGGGAGGGGCCAAATGTACACATGCTCATCCACTCCACATTGATATGGGTAACTTACATACCAAATTTGGTTGAATTCCGTCTAACGGTTTCAGAGATGCGTTACAATCACTTTCTGCAGGTTAAAATTTGTCCTTTTGACCCCTCCTTGGCCTTGGCCCCCCACCCCACCCTTTGGGGGAGAGCCAAATGTAAATGGGCTCTTGCACTTCACAATCATATGGGTCAATCACATAATAAATTTGGTTGAGTTCCATCCAGAGGAGTTGCGTTACAAGTGATTTGATCTTTTGACCCCTGCCCCCGCCCCCACCCCACCGCCACCCAATGGGGAGGAGCCAAATGTAAATATCGTCTTGCAAAGCGGAATCATATGGGTAACCGACATATCAAATTTGGTTGAATTCCATCCAACGGTTTGGGAGATAGCCTGACGGACGGACAGACAGATGGATGGAGGCAATTACAATATTCCCGATGTTTTTTTAAAACATGGGGATAACATTGAATAACAGCCATGATATGGAATATATCATTCAATAATGAGCATATGATATGGAATAAGAGACGGACATTTGATATGGAATAACGAGCCTATGATATGGAGCAACAGAGAATAATGGCCATATGATAAGGAATAACACTGAATCATGGCCATATATGGAATAACAGAGAGTATCAGTAATATATGGTCATTACTCCGTGTTATTCCATATGGTAAACATGAATTTACACGCGCATGCACGCACGCACGCACGCACGCACGCACGCACGCACGCACACACATACACACACACACACACACAGATGGATATACTGTGCACCTACGCATGCAGGCACATGCACCTACTATTAGTAGATATAATACGATTTGACCACATTACGTCACAATGGTAAGTTGTTAAATTGACTGGAGATATCTTGTCAAAACCTCCTCGGACAACTTACTTTGGTCAAGACTGAACACTGCTACGTAATATGTGACCAACTCGCTCTATATCAACTACTCATACTTTTTCCAAGGAAATTTACTATTGGTGTATTCGTGATTAGTTTCAATGAGAATTTTATGCATACAAACAAACCTTTCTTAGGAGACCACCCCACATCTGAGAGCCAAAAGATGCCAGTTCTTTAACTGTCACACTGCTGGACGCCACCAGACAATAATTTCAATGGGCAATAACTCTGAACCTGCTGAATATTTTGAAAACAATTTGACTGAAAATTGGTGGTGGCTAAGCCACCAACAACTTTCAGTCAAACTGTTTTCAATATATTCAGCAGGTCCAGAATTAAAACCCATAAAAATGTAGTCTGCCAACATTCAACCGGCAGACAGTTAAGGTCAGGGTCGAAAACCATGTCCTTAAGTCCAACTATCATTGGATGCCTGATGGCATTTCTAGCTATGCTCCACCCATTTATAACTAAGTTCTGACCGCTTTGTATGCGTATTTGAATCGATTTATAGACTTTAAACCCTCAATTTCCAGAATCAAAATTTCAAGGACATTTTACTGGTAAGCTGTTGAATATTTTGAGATAATTTGACTGGGAGATGTTGGTTCCTACTGCAGCAACAGCTCCAAGTTCAGTTAGTTTCAAAATATTCAACAAAATTCTGATTAAATTGTAAATTCATCTTGTACGCTTTCGCAATGACTTATGTCATTTTGATTGCAACATCAGCTAATGTGTGACATATTTTGATTATGACATCATATACTTGAGTGACAGATCAGATCCCTCCATTGTCGTGCAATATGATATCATCGTTATTATCACATTAACTCTCTCACAAATGAATTCCCCAGCCCAATATCTCATCTTCAAGGTAGCCATACGGGACAAATGTTGAATATTTTGAAATCAATTTGACTAGAAGCCATTGCTGCCTTAGGCAGCAACGTCTTTCATTCAAATTAACTTCAAAATATTCAACAGAATAAGTTGTATATCGTAAAGAATAACTATTTCCGTTATTTGTAGGTGAAAGGGTTAAGCTGCTCCGCCAAGTGGTCGTCTAGGTTAGGTTTGATTCTTGAAAGGTCGTTTTCCTTGTACATGTATATTGCATGCGCATGCGTGAAGCATGTACTTATGCATATATTTTCGATGCAAGCTTAATTATATGTGATATTTTCATGAGTCCATCACGCGTGATGCGTATTGCTGTGCGTGTCCACAAAAATTACTTTGGGAGCAATTTTTTCACATATACACGCAGCATACGGAGACGAAATTCCTGGTATTTTCAAGATTTTCAGATGCCTTATTTTCTTACAAAAACGTACGCCATACGCCATATACATGTACATGGAAAGTTACAATACGCATAATGCACATGCATACGCAACACATGTACATGGAAAGCGGCCTTTACTCTGTTTAATTATACCAGTAAATTGTCGCCAGATTATTAGTCCAATCATGTACGTTGGAGGTCAGTTCCCTACTTCTCTCCTCACCGAGGAGTGACAGTAAGGGACTGACTTACACTGTATATGATTGGATCAACAGATTATATATTGTTACGTTGTTAAATTATTTATAGTCCTAGAGCAAGTTTATTGTCTGCCAGTAAATTGTTGTCTTGTGATGTATAAATTAATTTTGTGACAGATTTAATAAAAATTATTCTATTATCGAACAAATTCTTTGAAATGTGTTTTTCCACTTCGTATCCCAAGATTGAATCTATCCAATGTCTCTTCAAATACAGGAATCCATTTCTAGCTATGCCCCTCCCATTTCTAGCTATGCTCTGTCCATTTCTAGCTAAGCTCTGCCCATTTCTAGCTAAGCTCTGCCCATTTCTAGCTAAGCTCTGCCCATTTCTAGCTAAGCTGTGCCCATTTCTAGCTAAGCTCTCCCCATTTCAAGCCATGCCGCACCCATTTCTAGCTAAGCACCGCCCATTTCTAGTTATACCCCACCCATTTCTAGCTATGCCCCACCCATTTCTAGCTAAGCTCTGCCCATTTCTAGCTAAGCGCTGCCAATTTCTAGCTAAGCTCTGCCCATTTCTAACTAAGCTCTGCCCATTTCTAGCTAAGCTATGCCCATTTTTTCTAGCTATGTCCCACCCAATTCTAGCTATGCCCCACCCATTTCTATCCAAGCTCTGCCCATTTCTAGCTAAGCTCTACCCATTTCTAGCTACGCTCTGCCCATTTCTAGGTAAGCTCTGCCCATTTCTATCTAAGCTCTACCCATTTCTAGCTAAGCTCTACCAATTTCTAGCTAAGCTCTACCCATTCCAAGCCATGCCCCACCCATTTCTAGCTAAGCGCCGCCCATTTCTAGTTATACCCCACCCATTTCTAGCTATGCCCCACCCATTTCTAGCTATGCTCTGCCCATTTCTAGCTAAGCACTGCCAATTTCTAGCTAAGCTCTGCCCATTTCTAACTAAGCTCTGCCCATTTCTAGCTAAGCTCTACCCATTTCTAGCTAAGCTCTACCAATTTCTAGCTAAGATCTACCCATTTCTAGCTAAGCTCTGCCCATTCCTTGTGTGTTGGAATGGATTTGAACCCTTGAAACCTGAATTCATATAATATTCTACAGTACAACTCAGAAATAAATTAACATGTTTCCAAACGAAAACAAATTTGACCACGTTTTAAGAAATGTTATTTTTTAGCTGTACTGTAGCTATGGGCTGATCCCAGGATTAAACCTTTAATGGTAAAATTTTTGTCAAGAAAATCTAAATTTTCTCAAAGAAAATGTCCATTTGCAAACTTTTTTTAAAAGATTTACCACTGGAATGATTGGCTCATTGTCGAGCCAGTCATTCCAGTGGTAAATTTTCAAAAATACTCCCTTGGCCCTTAGGAGGTTAACAACATTTGTTGCCATGATAACCAGCATACAGTACACCTTAGAAATAAGTTTAAATGTTTCCAAAATATAAACAGAAACAGGTTATTTAGTAAGAAATATTCCGTTGAATATTTTGAACATAATTGGGTTGAAAGACATTGCTGGCATGGATTAAGACATAGAATGGTTTTATAAAACAAGTGAATGAAAAACATATTTATTGCAGCAAGTTTCTAATGACAAAATATATATTTTTAACTTTATATTATCTATGTCAAGTACAATTATTTACTCAATATGCTAAATTTATGTGAAATAATAAAAAATGTATGAAAATATTCTTAAAATACTTGAAATTTGCTCGTTTCTGTCAGATACTGGAAACAGGAGTACTGAGACAGCGTTTGATCAGGCTCCACTGATGCTCAACCAGTAATGATTTCATCGTTTGGTGTGGCAAGAGGCCAGGATCCTCCACTAATGGTCCAGACAATGAAGCATGTACAAATTTCTGTGGAATGTGTTATGCACTGGATATTTTGTACCTATGTTTATCAATTTTATACTTTCTGTTTTGATCGTTTGCAAGGTGTTGAAATTAACACTAACCAACTAGCATGAGGCTAGTAGAAACTGACTAGAGCTAGTATGATTCATGACTGAACAGTCTAGTTTTCATTTTGATATTTCAAGCCTTAATGGCCAAAGCACTAAAAACTGTGTGATTTTGAGTTACCTTAAAAAATTTACCACTGGAATGACTGGCTCAATAATCGAGCCAGTCATTCCTGTAGTAAATTTTCAAAAAATAGCCTTCTCTTATCTGCAAATGGATATTATAGCTGCAGCATGGAAAACAAAACATTCACGATTCTGGCGACAAATTGCTAGTAATCTTGGCAGTCTGTGATCTCTTAGTCACGACATACATGGTGTGTGTTCAGGATAGTCTTCAAATGAGGCATACAGGTAGTAAAAATGTGTTTCATATGCGTTTTCTCTCCTCATTTTTCTCCCTATAAATCTTAACAGTGAAAGGTCTGAAAAAGAAAATAGTCATACAAATTGTTAATGGTAAATTTATAAGTATTTAACCCAACACTTTTTTTCTCATGAAAAATGCTTATTAGCAGACTAAGAGTTTATTCTTGAAGACTTATCACAGAAATGACTGGCTCAGTAATCGAACAAATCATTCCAGTGGTAAATATTAAAAAATAGTCTTCTCTTGGTCAGCAAATGGAGATTTCTCAAGACTAGTACAAAAGCTGATTTTGGTCGGCATGGCGCGCTAAATCAAATTCCATTGTCTCAAAATTAATTGAACTGGAACCTGCTACTGCTGCATGCAGAAATTAACAGCGCCAAGTCAAATTAGTTTCAAAATATTCAACAGAATATTTCTTAAATCATAAGGAATTTGTCATTTCTGCTCTGGAATCGTTAAAGATGAATTGACAATGTTAAAATATTCATTAGCCACTCAATCACCAAATTTGTTTGAAAAATTTAGACTTTAGAATTTAGAAGAAAATGTCCATTTGCAGACCAAGAGATTATTCTTGAAACTATATCACTTGAATGACTGGCTCTGTAATCTAGCCAGTCATTCCAGTGATAAATTTTCAAAAATTACCTCTTGGCATGCAAATTATTATTTCTCAAGACCCCAGCAGAGGCCACTTTTGGCCGGTATCATTAAAGGCTCTGTAAATTGGCATTTCTCATGACCACCGCAGAAACCAATTTTGAGTGTCCCGTTTGTTGTCAAGCTCATTGAGAAATATTCCATTTGTAGGCCACACGAAAACTATTAGAAAATTTATTCCAAGAATGGCTGGCGCAATATGATGCCTACTGAATATTTTGACATTCGTGTGACTGAATGTAGACCCTGTCTCTGGAAACAATGGCTTTCAGTCAAAACTAGACAGTATTTTACCTGTAGGAGGCAGGCTGACCAGCTTAGTGCGAATATAACTGAGCTTATATGACCGGCTATAGTGGGTATTATTTATTCGATCAGCAAACACCAGAGACCATGGGTCCAACTTCGTCACTAATTGGTTCCTGCCGGAATGCTATAAATGGTATGTAGCTACTTTTTTCTAATTATTCTGATTTATTTCTTTTTTTCACTGGTGGGTATAGGTTGATTATTATATAAAGCTGTTATTCAAGAGCATATGTTAGTTCCCTGTTCCTTTCCTTTAAGGAGCTAGTAGAGTTGTGATCTCCCTTGGTCGTCTGATATAACTGCCACTGGTCTTAATCCATGATGTAAGGGGAGATCACTAAAATTTAGTTACCACCATAACCATCCACATTGTAATGAGTGACTTCCCTTACTTAGTATATATATATATGATGTGTATAAACAGCTCGGAGGATTTTTCACAAGAATGTCGACGTGTTTACATCAATAAAGTTTAATAAGAGTTTAATTTAAATCTGTGTATCACATTGACTTTGTCATTCTACCGAGAGCTGACCTAGTCCCAGACAATGTATATGAGCATTGATATTATAACACACAAACTTATTTTGAGAACTGTATATGTTCAACTACTGCTTACCCTTCAAACAATAGAGCTATTCTGTAACAAAATGTCACCCATAGAGAGAGTAACAGTCCAGCCTGACTAGAGTATCTAAAACATGAAGAGACATGGAGGACAATAGATTATTAATAAGAATTTAAAACTAACCTTCAACCCTTTTAACCCTTTCACCGAGGAATTCCCATATCTCAATTTCAAGGCAACCATACAGGAAAACCGTTGAACATTTCGAAATTAACTTAACTAGAAGCCTTTGCTGACTTAGGCAGCAATAACTTCCAGTCAAATTAATTTCAAAATATTCAACAGAATTAGTCTTATATCATAAAGAAGTTACTTTTTCAGGGATTTGTAGGCGAAATGGTTAATGGTCAAGCCAGCCATATATGGCCTTATATGTTCCCATTTTTGCACATTAGCGTGATCGACTGGTAATCAGCCGACTGTCAGGCGATCGGGTGATGAACGAGCAATCAGTGGAAACATAGGCAATACTCCTCGTCACCTCTCTCCACCCAGGCATATAAATGAGTACCAGTATAAAACTGGGGAAGTTACCTATAATAGACCGAAATATAAACCAGCTAGATATGCCATGAATGGAACCTGGAATCAGGGACTTGATAGACGCCAATTAAACCAATAACTTCATTTTTGCGCGACTTACTAATGTTTGTCTTAAAACATTTCTTCTGGCAAATTTTTAATTTCAAATAACAGCAACCAGAGATCGCAAACCCTTGCGCACATTTTGTCACATTACAAAGATTTGGGGGATTTTTCTGATCGTGACAACCTATGAGAATCTAGTATATTGTCACACCCTTTCTTGTGTTAGAATTTGAGCCAATCGAACCGTTAGTTTCAGTTCTGGTTCTTTTTTATACGGATGACTCAGGGCTATAAATTAACCACTGATCCTGTGATCCGTAGGCCTTTTTCGCATACAGGTCAGTAATGGATCACTGCTTTACGACAGTAACTGATCCAGCCGGATCACCGTGTTTCAGCAGGACTAGTTTTATGACAAAATTCAAACAGAATTTACTGTTTACTTCGTCCACCAGTTGGTGTAATCTCTGGTGTTTTAACCCTTTAGTGGTCAAAGCTGACCAAATATAGCCTTTAAAGCAGTTTTGAGAAATGTGTATTTGCACACCAAGAGAATACTACTTTGGAAAAATTACCACTGGAATGACTGGCTCGATAAACGAGCCAGTCATTCCAATGGTAAAATTTTTAAACTAGTATTCTCTTGGCCTGCAAATGGACATTATGTAAGGCAATGTTTTGACTTCTTGATGATTAAATGATTAATTATCCTAATAAGATGGTGCATAATAAATAAGAACATTTGATTAATTCTATATTCTCTAGAGGACTACAGTTATGACAGTACTGATCAGTTCAAAATTCCAGGGATCTGTGAATTTTCTGGTGTACTGATCCGGAAAGGATCACGATTAAAAAAGTTAATATCTAGCCCTGATGACTGGAAAACCTCTTTCACGGTATGCGTTAAAATTTGAGCTGAATAAGATCAGAAGTTTGCGAGACACCGCTCCAGACAAACAGAAGACAGGCAGGCCAGCGAGACCACCCATAGGGAGAGGGTAACTCGAGCAAACCGTTAACAGTTAAATTTGGTTTAAAAATCTAAATATTTGCTTATTGAAAGTCCATTTGCAGGCCAAAATAGGCTTGTGCGATTATTGCTTCATGTCATCAGAATCAATTATTTAAGAATAATCTTGATTACTCGATTAATCAGTATGTTTACAAATTACCCATACATAGTTGTAAAAACAAAGACATATCAATGATGAAAGCCGCAATTGTGGTTAGCAATGTCCATTTGTAGGCCAAAAGAATACTATTTTTGAAAATATATCACTGGAATGCCTGGCTTGATGATCCAGTGATACATTTTCAAAAATAGTCTTCTCTTAGCGTGCAAATTGACATACATTCACTGAGCAAAATGTCAATGTTCTCCAGCAATCACCTTAAAGACCAATTGAACAAGAGGCCCAAGGGGCCTGTATCGCTCACCTGGACAATAGGCATTTCAACTAGAATACTCTTTATCAACACGATGGCCAGCAAACCATTTATCCGACAGTTTCAAAAATTGCGAATTTGAGATCAGAATACCCAAAAACACATATAAAAACAATTTCGGCCTCAAAATCCATCAAATAAAAAAAACCAATATGGCCACCAAACATGCTATATTTTGATTGGCCCACGGCAGCCATGTTTTTTGACGGATCAGCTTCTCTTGAACAAACTTTAATGGCCCTTAGGCCCTAATCATCTGTGCTAAATTTCGGCCCGATCCCTTCAGCGCTTCTGGAGAATAAATAATTTTCACTACAACTAGGTCAACCAAGATGGCCACCGAACCATTCGACCAATCAAGTTCCCATGCCATAAATCATATTTCATGAGGTTTGCATCAATCCCCCAAGCGGTTTCGGAGAAGATTTTTAAAGACGTTTCCTAAAATCGGCCTAAATCCAAGATGGCCGCCGGCCAAATTGGCCGATCGGGTTCATTTGAACAAACTTATATCTCTATGCCCTATGAATGCTTCCTCCCACATATAATTGAAATCGGCCCAGTGGTTCTTGAGACGAAGTCGTTTAAAGAATTCCCCCATTGCTTTACTATGGGCCCATTGCTTTACTATGGGAGGCTCCGGTGGGAAAACAAACCAAGATGGCAGCCAAACCGTTTATCCGGCGGTCACGAAAGTGGAATATTTGAACTCGCCACACTTATGAGCATATATAAAGCAATTTTTGCCATCAAAATACATCAAATACAAAAAAGCCAATATGACCTAGAAACGCTGAATTTTGATTGGTTGATGGCAGCCATGTTTTTTAACAAACAAACTTCCCATGAACAAACTTGAAAGGCGCTTGGTCCCTAAGCATATTTACAAAATTTCAGCTCTCCCTTCAGCGGTTTGGGAGAAGTCGTTTTCGCGAAAACTAGGTCATCCAAGATGGCCGCCATGCAAATCGGCCAATCAGGTTGCCGTGAACAAACTTGAGTCTACTGCTGCCACAGATGATGTGTTATGAGGTTTGAATCAATTCCTCCAGCAGCTTCAGAGAAGATTTTTTAAAGTGTTTCTAAAAATCAGCCATTTTGGCCGACGACCATCTTGGATTTTGACCGATCTGCTTCGTTTGAACAAACTTAGATCTCTATGCCCTATGAATGTTTCCTCCAAAATATAATTGAAATTGGCCTAGTGGTTCTTGAGAAGAAGTCGTTTAAAGAATTCCCCATTCCTTTACTATGGGCCCATTGCTTTACTATGGGAGCCTATGGCGGGAAAACAAACCAAATTGGCAGCCAAACCGTTTATCCAATAGTCTCGAAAGTGGCATATTTGAACTCGTCACACTGATATTCACATATAAAGCAATTTTCGCCATCAAAATACATCAAATACAAAAAAGCCAATATGACCAACAAACGCTAAATTTTGATTGGTTGATGGTGGCCATGTTTTTTAACGTACGAACTTCCCTTGAACAAACTTGAATGGACCTTGGTCCCTAAGCATATTTACCAAATTTCGGACCGATCCCTTCAGTCATTTTCACGAAAACTAGGTCATCCAAGATGGCCGTCAGGCAACTAGGCCAATCAGGTTGCCTTGAACAAACTTGGGTCTACCGTTGCAATAGATGATGTGTTATGAGTTTTGAATCAATTCATCGAGTGGTTTCAGAGAAGATTTTTTAAAGTGTTCTAAAAATCGGCTATTTTGGCCAGCGGCCATCTTGGATTTTGCCCGATCGGCTTCATTTGAACAAACTTGAATCTCTATGCTCTAGGCATGCTTCCTGCCATATATAATTGAAATTGGCCCAGTGGTTCTTGAGAAGTTGTTTTAAAGGAAAAGTTGACGGACGGACGACGGATGGACACACGATGGACGGTCGCCACGACATAAGCTCACTTGGCTTTTCAGGCCAGGTGAGCTAAAGATAGGTTTTGAAATATTTTATGCAACAGAAGCCTAGGCAGACTTTTTTTTACAATGTACCACTCAAAAATACATGTATAGCCTTCTCTTGGTCTGCAAATGGACATTCAGTAAGGAAATATTTTAAGTTAATTTTACTTACAAAATAGCAGTACCAGTGAACAGCAATGTTGACCCCCAGTACATTGGGTCATTGACAACACTGAATGGAAACCCGGTCACCTTTTCATCCATGAGGATCCCAAAGTAATCACCTACAAAAGAGGATGTCGGCAAATTTATATTTTAGAAATGTTACATCAAAACAGTGTAATATATTAACCCTTATACCAATCAATCCTTAAATTTGTTCATGAAAATTTTTTGTTTAAATTTTCTCTATAAAATTTCCACTTGCCAAACCAAGATATTATTTTGGAAACTGTATCAATGGAATGACTGGCTCTATTATCAAGTCTTCTCTTGGTCGGCAAATGTACATTTATTAAGATCACCGCAAAAGCCAATGTTGGGGTATCTTGTGTGTTAAAGGGTTAAATTATTAATGGTCAAGCAAGATTCTTAACCCTTTAACCCTCATATCAGCCAAAAACGGCTTCTGCAGTGGTCTTCAGAAATGTCCATTTGCCGGCTAAGAGAAGACTATTTTTGAAAATTGACCACTGGAATGACTGGCTCGATAACTGAGCCAGTCATTTCCGTGGTAAATTTTTTAAAATAGTATTCTCTCGGTCTTCAAATGGACATTTTTAATGAAAAAAATTGAAATTTTAAAAACAAATTTGAGGTCTAAGGAAGGGCATGAAGACGGGTTCTTGTACTGTATTATACTTAATAAGCATTGTGGATGACAGGGCAGTGCATCAAATCAGGAGCCGGCACCTGCAGCAGGTGTCCCTTTACATACATGTATCTAGCAAAATTTAAAGGGAATAAGGCAAACAGCATGGGTGTGCAAGAATTTTACCTTTTAGCAGTTAAGTTTGGTCAGGAATTTCAAAACATTTATTCAGTCAATGTCGATTTGTCGGCTGGGAGAAGAATATATTTAAACAAGTTTTAGTGAAACTCAACATACACCCGCAGGCATGTTTTCTCATAAGGGTCCTTTTGAGGGTAGAGACCCCCAAAATGTAACTGGGGATCCCCTAAAGTTATGGTAGTGGGTCTCATGGCACCCCTGAAAATCTTGCATGATTGTTAAATATTAATTAGATGTATAGGTTTTTGCACAAAGACACCCACAAAAGCTGTGCACCAATTGTTACTCTCTAATTTTAGCATAGATGAGAAAAACTGCATGAGAATCCAAAATTTCAGTTTGGGATCCCTAGATATCTAGGTATGGGGCCCCTCGGGCCTCCAAGATTTAGATGCCATGAGAAACACTGCCCGCAAGCATACTCCTTTGAGGAATGCTAAATGTGAACAGTTTGTCTTTGATAAATGACACTTCGTCTATCCCTAAAACATCTGCTGAAAAACAAATTGTGAGCGTAGGTTCAAAACTCTGAGATCTAGAGCGGACAGGAAATTTTTTACAAAATTTAGCATTTCAAGGGAGATAACTATGGTGAATATCAGCAGATATTGTCAAAATGAAATCACGACACTTCGTCTATCCGTAACACATCTGCTGAAAAAAGATTGTGAGTAGTGTAGGTTCAAAACTCTTCGAGATATGGCTCGGACAAGCAAATTTTGATGAATTCTAGCTTTCCAGGGGAGATAACTTGGGCAAATATGGGCAGATTTTGCCGAAACAAAATCATTGCACGTCGTCTATCCCTAACACTTCTGGTGAGTGTGTGTTGAAAACGCCTCTGTGGGGTGGAGAGGCCGGGTCCGTATCTAGGGAGGTAAGTATCAACTCTCTCGTGAAAAAAGAAATCCGTGATTTCATTTATTTCACTTCAAGAGTATACTTACCTCCCTAATACTTTTGATATTGCCAGAATTCGACAGGAAATTCGGCGGGAGGGAGGCGAGATCAAAAGACCAGCTCTTCCCTATACGCTTTTCCGCATTCAAGGCACTTAAACGTCTGAAACTGTGTGAAAACACAGTCAGGATTTGATGAACATCGGCTAACACCAACCGATGGATGAGATGACCGAATGTCATATGCGCTACCCCCCCCCCCCCCCCCCCCTCCTGGGAGGAAGAATAGCATGACCTCAATGTCCCATACGCTCTCTACGTACCAGAGCCATGTACTATAGGACAGAGACGAAAAGGCTCCATTTTCGTATACTCTCAATGATGAACCACAACAAAACACAAACCATCACCTTATTAATAATAAAAAGTAACGTGACAATACAATCAACAATGAACAACACATGAACAAGACTGACCTTGTTGAACTTGGCAGCTGTCATCATCTTCCCAGAGGAGAAGGCTGATGCAGTCCCAAAAAGTGGTTGTTTCCATTAATTAATTGTGAAGTATATAAGCAATGAGGAAACCCTCATCAAAAATCATACAAGTGATTATTTTTTCAAAATCGACAAGGCGAGAGGATTCGAGGTGTCATGGAGATAATGGTCTGTAAAACTTGACTCACAGTGCCACTGAGCAACGGACATAATGTCATCCACAGGGACCCCATTAAATAGGGCAGTGGACGTCACCACGCCGCAGACACTGTGAGCCTTGGCTATGTCAACCTGCTTACCAGTGGCGGATTTATGACAAAATTGGATACACTCTACAATCCACCTGGAAATGGTGTCCTTAGACACCCTGCCATGGGGTTCAATATATGACAACCATAACGCTGACTGATCGGTCCGCCACTCCGAAGTACGCTGTCTGTACCAAAGCAGCGCCCGAACGGGACACCACGCTTTAGAATTAGGATCATATCTAGTTAAAGCAGGCAAAAAATAGGTTGACCTGGATATTTCAAAGACTGATTCTTAGCCAAGAAATTAATCCTAGGTAGCAGCTTAAGGCCTTCCCCTGTAACCACAAACCGGTCCTCCTCGGCTGATAAGGCATGAATTTCACTCCTACGCCTAGCCGAGGCCGCAGCAATTAAAAATACAGATTTAAGAGTTAACAGTTTCATAGAAATGGAACTAAGTGGTTCAAAAGGCTTATCACCTAGCACCTGAAGCACTAGCGATAAACTCCAAGACGGAATCACCAGGGGATTCCTTGGTCTTAGATTGCCCATGCCTTTAATTAATACATTTAATGTATTTACTTCATCACTTCCCCTCTTAGCCAAGCAAGGGATAACAGTCATTAAAGCTGACTTATAACCAGCAATAGAGTTAGGTTTGAGGCTATAGGCATCATACAGGTGACAGAGGAAATCAGCTACTACCTGAATAGATGAATCCATTGGATCAATACATATTTTTGAGCACCACTCTGCAAATCTGTTGATTTTATAATTATATGCTCTGGAGGTTGACACACTTCTGGCTTTTGCCATAAACATGGCTCCTCGCTCAGAAAAGCCCTCCTTAAGTCTAGATTTCTTGACAACATCCACGCAGTCAATCGGAACATTGACGGATTGTTGTGAAGGGCCTTGCCCTGGAAGATAATGTCGTCCATCAGAGGCAGAGGAACCGAATTGCAGACCAGACGGTCCAGCAGATCCGTATACCATGATCAGCGTAGCCAATCTGGGGCGATCAGAAGCACTTGGCACTCCTCCTGTCTGATTTTCTGAAGAATTTTTGGAATCAGGATTGCTGGAGGGAATGCGTATGCATACATTCCATCCCAGCTGATAGTTAACGCATCTATTGTGATAGCGCTCGGATCTGAAATCGGAGAGACGTATGTCGTCATCTTCCCATTCTTGTTCGTTGTGAATAAATCTATGTTGGGCTTGCCCCAGTGGTTGAACAGACGGTCCGCCACACATTGATTTAATTGCCATTCTGGGGGAATAATGCTCATTCTTCAACTCAATGAGTCTGGTAAAAGATTTAGCCTTCCCGGAATATGAACTGCATTCAGGGAAATCTCATGATCTAGGCACCAGCAAAGCAGTTTCCATGTCATCATACAGAGACTGGGCGACTTCATTCCACCCCAGCAGTTTATGTAAGTCACTACTGTTGTATGGTCTGATCGAACCAGAACAATCTTGCCGATGACCTTCTCTAGGAAGTGTTCCATGGCTAAGAGTTCTCTTTTCATCCATCATTGAAGATGGTGAATAAGAGGTTCCAACACTGACACCTTTGAGTCCAGGAATCCCATACTCTGGGTCCACTGTGTCATGAGAAATAACTGGACAGACCATCGGCATAAGGCTGCCTGTTTTATGACTGGTTCCAAAGAAATCATCAACCCCAGCATTCTCAAGTAAACCTGTGCCAGGACATGATGACTGTTGCACACTGACTGTATGACTGAGATGAGTACTTCTACTCTCTCCTGAGATGGGTAAACATACCCTATCTTTAGATCGAAGAACATGCCCAGGTAAACAAACTTCTGGAATGGTGTCAGCTCTGATTTTTTAAAGTTGATTATCCAGCCTAGATCTGTAAGAGTTTTCAAAACTGTCTCCAGATTTGCTGATAAACTTTCTTGATTGTGTGCTTTTAAGAGCCAGTCGTCTATGTACGTGTGGACTGCTATGTGTCTCCTGCGGAGGTATAACACCATAGCTTGGACCACTTGAGTGAAAACCTGAGGAGCTGTCGATATACCAAATGGGAGAACCCTGAATTCCCCTTGGCGGCCCTGAAATGCAAATCTCAGGAACCGACGAAAGCTCCTCGCAATGGGAATGTGGAAATAAGCATCTTTTAGATCTATTGATGCTGTCCACATTCCCTTCCTCAATCCTGCTAACACCTTTCTCACAGTTTCCATTTTGAAACTTGGTATGAGGCTAAACCTGTTGAGAGGTTTGAGGTTGAGAATTGGTCTCCACCCGCCAGTGCTTTTTGTCTATGGGAACATGGTTGAATAACAACCTGGACATTTTTGTGAGGGTTGAATTGCATGTTTTTGTATGAGGGATTGAATTTCTTCCTAAATACACAACTGCTGATCTGGATCTCGTGGATTTTGAGTTCAGATTGGAACCAGAGACAGGCGCGATGGCTGGCTTGATATCCAGTCGGGATGGTAACTGACTGAAAGTCATCGCAAGACTGAGCGGTTCTGAGTAACCCGCTCACACTCTTGAATGTGGAAGGCCAGATGGCCTCCCACGGGTGCACCTAAGGATTGAGGTGGACCCGAGAAGTGCAATAGTTGCCCTGTCTCTGGTAGCTGTCCTAGCAGCACTGGTGTGACCCTTGTGGGTGCCGGCCCATCAGGCTCGGTTCCCATGACAAGAACCCCACGCTCCTCTGCCAGTGCCACACGCACCTCAGTATGCGGGCTGCCTGGCGGGTTGCGTTGGAGGAGCCTGCGTTCCCCCCACCCCTAGCTGGCTTACGCTGGCATTGCCGTTAGTGTTGGGAATTGGTACTATTTTTGTGATCGATGATTGGTTTTATATACTAACCAATGATCCGTTAATGATTGATCATAACAGGTTCTCATTTTTTACTCATTTTGATTGCAGTAATTATAGCGTGTTCAAGGATAATTGTACCCATTTCTCAAACCAAGTCGCAGGTATGACAGACTCTTAATAATTTAAGAAATATTCTGTTGAATATTTTGAAACTAATTTGACTGGAAGCTGTTGCTGCCTTAGGTAGTAATAAGTTTCAAACTATTCAACGTGTTATTGGTATGGTTGCTTTGAAATTAACATACTATTTCAGTGCTGAATGAATTAATATCTTAGACTAAGGAGTAATGCTATATAGTTGTAACAATTAAATTTAAATTATTTTCCAAAAAGTATTCGTTTTCTAGCTTGACCAGTTAAAATATATTAATAAAGTCAATTTATAAACAACCAAAATCGATTTCTGAAATCATGATCGATCGGTTGGTTGAACATGCAAACCAATCAATCATCGATCAAATCGATTAATCGGAACACTAGTTGCCATGGCCGACGCTGCGTAGGTGGTTGGCCTCTGACAGGGCCACCACCATCTCTAGCTTGCTGAGGGTGGAAGGCAAGGGGCGCTGCTCGAACCCGCTCCCTGTGGAGCACTTCAAACTTCTCTCGCAGCGCCCTCTGATTATTCAACAGGTTTACGGTTTGTTGGAGGTGCAGACATCCTTCACCTCCAAACAACCCTGAACCTGCCATCAGCGTTCAAAGAAGCCGAGTGTACAGATCCACCAAGGGGCACAAATTGTCAAGGGCAAATGTGCGCCTCACCCGTAAACTCCTCGTTATGCATCTCGTCATACAATCCAGAGCCAGGTTAATGCCATCCTGGATGGCTTTCTGGGCTGTAAGAGGAGAAGTTTAGTGGGCCACGGATGTTGCTACTACCCCCTGTAGCAGCTGGGAAACGTGCGAGAGGGCCGAGATGGCTCCTCTCGTACTTTCCTCTGTGTCCCGCACCACAGAATTTGCATTGCGCAAGACGCTAGCGCACAAGGGTCCTGTGTCAGACTGGGACCCAGGCCGCGTGTCTTCGCCCAAAGCCGCACGGTCATCCATGTAAAGCTTTGGTATGATGCCATATTTCTGATAACGATCAGAACTGATACGGCAGCGCTATGCCACCTCATGAGGGGCCTTCGCAAGGCATCCATTGGCTGAATGGATGTCTCTGCCACAGCGAACATATCCACGATATGCTCCGCATACGGGAGAGATGGCATGGTGCTCGTCACCGGTTTCCCTCCCACCCATGGGCGCTTGTGCCACTGGGAAGCTGGTGGATCCACTTGGAGTTCTGGCTTGATGTTCACCAGCCATTGCCAAGCATCCAGCCAGTCCTCCTTGGTGGCCACCTGTGAATGCTCGCTGAGCCTAGGGCCTTCGTCATCCTCAACCACATTCACTGGTGGGGTAACAGCTGAAGCTGGAGATACTCCTGGATAGCCAGGGAAGCCATACGGACCCGCAAGGGCTGGCGTGGCTTGCGCTGTGGCTATTCCAGGAGCCAGATCTACGGCGTCATGGGGGACGCTAAATGCATGACGTCATAGTCCAGGCCTTCCTCACGGTAACTCTCGGCAAGCCGCGCGATACGGTATGGACAGCCATCAGCTCCTAGCCAGCCTAGCCGGTGAGCCGTGAAACCTACTCCCGAAGAAGTAATTCCATGGAAAAGGTCACCCATGGGCAGGTGAGGGGGGGATGGATTTCCATTTCCGTGGCCATCGGCTCATTGGTAGGCCATAACAGAGTGTCCTCTTCTTCCTGCCAAGAAAGATTAGATGCGAAGCTTGAAAAGGGATCAAACTCGGCCTGGGCAGGAGGGGCATCACGTGAGGTGCTGATACCTTTAGCCTTAGGCTGCTCTAGAACGTTCGATAAGCGAACGTCCGAGGCCATGGCTTTCACTCCCGGGTCCACAGGCGAGGCAAGCCTCAGCGCCGGACCAGCGGGAGCTGCCTCTGGGTCTATAATGAAAACTGGCTTCCTAAGAGAACCAGACCCAGAGACGAGAACACTCTGTTCTGGAGCAAATGAGGAAGACAATGACGAACTCGAACTGGGAAGCAAGCTGCGAAGCATCTCCGGGATAAGATCCATGATTGTCTTCTTCATTTCTCCCATCATCTCAAGATGGAAGGCCTCCATGTCTGGCATGGATGCCTTCCTCTTCTTACCACAAGACGTTTTGTCAAGTTGCCGTTTTTCATCCCGGTCCATTACCTGCTGATTTATAAAATCAGTGAAAACCTCCACCAGCTATGACTCACACACATGGCAATCAGACCCTCTGAAACGACACAAACGGAAACAATTAGTTTTTAGTTATGACGAACCAAAAAACTAATTTCAGAAGGCTAATAAATTCCTTAAGGAAAACTTAGACCACTAGATGAACCGATAAGTCAGGACCATAGAAAAAACTATGGGCCTGACTAAATGTAAACGAATCCTAAAAACTTCTTATTCTTCTTCATGAAGACAAGGGAGACAATTACAATTTGAACTTGAATACTTGAGAGGCGAATGCTAGACCCCACACACAATACAAAGATTCATAAGTAGTTGAACTTTAACAACACAATGAACCTATGCAAACCATCAAGAGAGATAAATAACACAACACTCAGTAAAATAATTTCCAAAATATTTTTAGAAATAAAATCACTGAAAATTTTTCTCTCCATACTTAACCTCAGAAGACAGCTCCTGAAGAACGAGTAGTCTGATGAACAACAACAGGAATACCTGATCCTTAATCCAAAATCCTGTGGTGGGGAGAGAATGTGGAAAAATTACTTCTTATGGTAATAATTCCCTCTGCAAACTCATAATAAATTATATGGACCCAGAAAACCAAGTATAAGTTATTGTTCAAATAAAGGATATTGTCAGAAATCAGCTAAATGTGTCTGAAAATACAAAGCACATCATGTGTTAGCTAATATATAGGCCTCCCCCAAAAAGAGCTAGCCTAATATAGACGTATCCATGAGTTAGCGTGAGGTCCGGGAGCATCCTCCGGCGACTTGGCAGCATCAGACATACTAGAACAAGTCTGCTGGACTGTCAGTTGAATAACATGCCCAGTGGGGGCAGTTTCTTTTTAATTATTAGTCTTATTGAAGCTAGGTCAATATTTGGGAAATATCATAGAGTATCAGGGTGGTAAGTATACTCTTGATGTGAAAAGAGGCTTTGACTTTTCTCTCAAATTTAGGCAGGAAAATATAGTCTTTGTGAAAAACCGAATCTGTCATGTTAACCAGCCACTCATTTTGTGAGAAACAGTCCTTCATGTTACCCAGCCGCTCAGTTTGTGAGAAACAGTCCTTCATGTTAATCAGCTGCTCAATCTGTGAGAAACAGAGTCCTTCATGTTAACCAGCCACTCAATTTGTGAGAAACAGAGTCCTTCATGTTAATCAGCCGCTCAGTTTGTGAGAAACAGAGTCCTTAATGTTAACCAGCCACTCAGTTTGTGGCAAATCACATTCTCTGCTGCAAACCAGCCGCTCAGTTTTAATTATGCCAGCAGTTTAACATTTAACCACTAGGCTATGTTGCTCAGTTTTTCCCTCGCTGCAAACTAGTCGCTATCTTTAGTATGGAAAATGAAGCTATAACGCACTTTACTCTAATGGTTTCAAGCATTAACACCTGACGCTGATCAAGTTTTGAAAAACTTGATCAGCATCAGGTGTTAATACCAGAAATCTTAAGATTAAAGTTTGCTCTATTCCAATCAAGTTATGTTCAAAACATTTCCTACATAGTGTCTTCAAAAATGTACAAACTAACATGTTTCTATTTTTATTTTAGAAACATGTTACCTTATGTCTGAGTTGTATTGTATCTTTTCTTGGCCTTCAGATGGGCATTCCTCCCAACCTCTACACTAATTTCAAAATTAACCCTTTAAAGGTCCAACTGGCGAAAGCCGGCCTCTGCAGTGGTCTTGGGGAAAGTCCATTTGCAGGCCAAGAGATTATTTTTTTTAATTTACCACAGGAATGCCTGGCTCGATAAAAGAGCCAGTCATTTCAGTGATAAATTTTCACAAATTGTAATCTCTTGTCCTGTAAATGGACATTATTAGGCAGAGATTAAAATTTTTGTGACCAAATTTTACAATTAAACGGATTTAAGTAAAACTTGGAATCTTCTTGAACAATCCTGACCATTAAAGTTTTTCGTCAAACCAGCCATCTTGAAAAATATCCATTGTGAGTCAAGAAGGCTATTTTTGACAATTTACCATTCAAATGACTGGCTTGATAACTAAGCCTGTCATTCCAGCGATACATTTTCATAAATATTCTTTTCCTGGCGTGAAAATGGACATTCAATAAGCAAATATTTGGCTTTTCTTGGCCAAATCTGACCATTAAAGGGTTAATTGTATTGGTTAACAACATTTGACATCTGTGTAATTAGAGTTAATATACCTAGTTTCTAAGAGAATTAATTTTTCTTACCTAAGAATGTGCCGTAGAATCCCAACGATAGGTAACTTGTCGAGACAAATATAAACCCTATGATACCCAATGCGTAGCCGAAATACAGACATGAGTTACATTCCAGATAATACCACCGTGGTTGAGAGGCCAGCGCTAATTTATACCTGTAAAGTGAACATGAAACACGAATAGACTGATCCATTTCTAGCGATGCCCCACCCATTTCTAACTAAGATCCATCCATTTTTTACATATGTTGTAATCAATTTGAACCTTTTTGACATTTGAATTCCTAGAACATAAATTTCAAGGTAATTCGCTGTTAAATATTTTGGAACAAATTTGGCTGGAGGCAGGAACAGCTCCCAGTCAAATTAATTTCAAAATATTCAACGGAATGTTTATTAAATTGTAAATTCATCACAAACATACAATTTGTACACTTTAGTGACTAACTTTTCAATTTTCGTGACAGAACTATGTCACTTTGATTGTGATGGCATCTAACCAGTCATCCTCAATAATTTCATATACTTGAGTGACAGATAGGATCCCTCCATTTCTACCTGGTGGATAAAATGAATAGTAAATACAATTAAATCTATGGTCCATTTACTGGTCAAATTTTGTCAACAAATTCAAATTATTTGCCTATTGAATGTCAGTCATAAACAGTGTGGTAATGCTTACACAATCAGCTCGATGACAAGTGTAATCATGGTGCTTTGCATAAATACATGTAGATCATTTATGATTTTCTTGATTTCCAGTCAAAGTACTTTCAAAATATCCATCACTGTGACATTTATTTTTCGTAAGTTTTAGATTGTTCCAGATTAACATATTACAATATTCAGGGTTTGTACACCTTTGTGTTTGAAATTCCATGACTTTTCCATGACTTTTCATGACCAAAATTAACAAATTCTATGACCTCTAAGAATTAATATCTAGGAGATTTGTGTTTATGATGTAGCGACATAAGTGAAGATCTGACTTTATTCTAACAAAATGTTTGAATATTGCGTCTTATAATTAACCAATCCATTCCAAAATCTTTTTTGATACGTAGTTGCCATACGTTTATTGTATCGAGGTGATGGCGGAAATTTAGGCTAACAGATTTCTTTTATTTTGTAAGATTACTATTTTCCATGACTTTTCCATGACCTATGGTAAAAAATGCTGATTTTCCATGAGTTTCCAGGCCTGGAATTTTAATTTTCAAATTCCATGACTTTCCAGGATTTCCATGACCAGTACAAACCCAGAATATTGTGATAATAAAATCTAGATAAATAAAAAGAATTTTGCACCTGACTAAGTGCATATATACCTATAATCCCTGAAGAGGCTAAGCAAGAGTATGCTGAGAGCAAGAGCTACACAACCCAGTCTTGCTGAACCAAACATCCTCGTCAACGCGTGAGTATGATACTCCCATCTGGCAAGCTGTTAGAAACACATAGATTTACAACAAGAATGACAATAACATGTGATTGAATTCAAACCACATAACCTCTATACACACAGTGGTGGTGGATGTGGTGACGGCAGAGGAGACAGAGTGGAGAAAATGCTCCCCAACCCACTACAAGAATGCTTTACCCGACCAAAACCGGTTAACCTTTTAATGGTCAAGCCGGACAGAACCAGCCACTCTAGTGGCCTTGAGGAATGCCAATTTACAGGCCATGAGAAGACTATTTTTGAAAATTTACCACTGGAATGACTGGCTCAGATATCAAGCCAGTCATTCCAGTGTTAAATTTTCAAAAATAGTTTTCTCTTCATCTGCAAATGGACACGTTCTGTGAGAAAATTTAAATTTTCTTGAACAAATTAATTATTTGAGGGTAAAGTTTATTTAACCAGTTCAAGGACTTTTTTACAATCATTGCAAACAATTTGACATTTTGAGATGTTTTAAATCTGTTCAATGTTAGGCGAGACAAAAACTAGCCTTTGCGGTGATCTTGGGGAGTGTCTATTTGCAATTGCCTCGAGATGACAACTTTGAAAATTTATGACTGGAATGATTGGCTTAGTTTTCTAGATAGTAATCACAATGATAAATTTTAAGAAATAGTCTTATTTTTGCTTGGAAAAGGACATTTTCCATAGCCCCTACATAAGCTATATCTGGCCAGATTAACTATAAAATTAATTAACCTCATCTCTCGATAGCTATTCAGGTCATCTAATATGCCACTCATAAACTATGCAGGTAATTTTAAGCTTTTTATCATGCGACTAAAGAAAGATATTCAGGCTTTAGAAGCAAAATGTTGGTACATTTCTACACCTCATGATGGCTGTCATGATTTATTTTTCAACCAATCAGAAAAAACCTAGCATGCCCGCCTCGGTATATATGCTTGGTCATAGAGATCCCAGCTATAGAGAGGAGGCGGTAAAGAGCAGAGCTGTGAAACCGGCGACACCGGGATCACGTCTCTGTTCAGCCAACTGACGATCACTGGAAACAGGCAATCTCCCTCACTCCTCGTTGCCTCTCTCCACCCAGGAGTATAAATGGGTACCAGTTAAAAGCTGGGGGAGTTACCAATAATAGACTGAAATAAAACCCGCCTAGAATGGCATGAATGGAACCTGGAATCAGGGACTCGATAAACGCCAACCAAACCAATAACTTCCCAGTTATAGTTTGCCAATTTCGTATAAAAGCAACCACACAGGTAAGCTGTTGACCATGGGCAGCAACAACTTCCAGTTAAATTAGTTTCAAAATAGTCAACTGGCTAAGTATTACATAATAAAGAATGTAATGCATTGGCACTTGCATGACATCATACACTATCGGTAGAGGAAACAAAATGGTGGCGTTCACCGTTCAGCATTTACACGATATTACAAAGCAGATAATTGTTATACAGATAAGGAAATGTGACAGGATATGAATGATATGGAATCTATAAACCATCATCTATCGGTACAATACAACATCAGAGGTGAGATTAGCATCCCCTTAAAGCATTTAAGTAGTGACGAGTGCATCAAAAGGCAGAAAATCACTCTAGCTGTAGTTCACTCTGAACCTTAGCAGCCCTGGGTGAACGTTTTTTAAATTCAAATAGCCATGGAAATAAATACATGTATGTTTATAACACCAGGTGCTAACTTACAATATTCCAGTAGACTGGACAGAAAGTCACGATTGCAAAGGTAATCCATAAGTTGCGGTCTTGAAAATTGATTTCTAAGTCAGGAATTCCCATCTGTAATTGGAAAATAGAAAATGTAATATCGCTTTGTGACAAGCTTAATAGAGTGATCCATTTCTAGCTATGCCCCGCCCATTTCTAGCTATGCCCTGCCCATTTCTTGCTACGCTCTGTCCACTTTGTACACACATGAATTGGTCATTGCACAAAATTATTTTATAAATAGGAAAAGAATTTTCAATGATGTTCAGTAAACAAGTTGGTTACTGTACTGACTTGAAACAACTGTCTGGACAACAATTCTCTATGAAATATCGCTTGAGGAGACAAAATGGTGGCGATCACTGGTCAACATTTACGCAATATTACAAAGCAGATAATTGTGATATAGATATGGGAATGTGACAGGATATGAAGGATATAGTATCTATAAAACATAATCTATCGATGAAATACAACTTTTGAGATGAGATTAGCATCCCTTTAAAGTGCTAAAGACCTTATATTATTTTGGCCATTTATTAATTTCACACAATTTATTTTTTTGTTTTACAAACCCTCATAACTTAATTTTTTTTTAAATTGCTGGAATTTTATTTTAATTTTCAATACTTTTCATGTGGAAATTTTTCGCAGCCAAAACCTTATCACTTGGAATTCCTCAGAACCGTCCATAACTCTTTTTGTTCTCACCTTTTTAATGGTCAAGCCTCTCAAAATGCCTTTGCAATGGTCATGAGAAAAAAGTCAATTTGCTGGCCAAGAGAAGACTATTTTTGAAAATTAAACCACTGAAATGACTGGCTCGTTAACCCTTACCGCTCTGGTGTGAAAATCTCTAATTTTCAAATTAAAGTAAAAATAAAAGATGAACTGGTGTTTATTTTTCAACAAATTTGGTGGAAGTTGGTGCCGTCGTGGACAGAAACATCTTCCACCAAAATTGTTCAAAAATGTACACTAGTTTCTTTGCTATTGACACCGTAAAAGATAGAATATTGGCATCAGTGTACTAAGGGTTAACAAGCCAGCCATTTCAGTGGTAAATTTTCAAAAATAGTCTTCTTTTTGCCTGCAAATGGACAGTTACTGAGAAAACGCTTTGGATTTTATTGATCAATCTTGACAATTAACCTGATGAAAGGATTTAGACTTTAATAGTTTAAAACTTTTGAGCTTGAAATTGTGCATCATCTTACAATTTTTCCCCATCTTCGATTATGTGTTTTTGGTGGGGATTTTCGAAAACAAAAACATTAAATTGGTCTGGCATAAACTACAAATAATAGGATACACTGACCTACCTTTGATGTACAATATACATGTATGACACATCTTTAGGCTATGATGTACCCATATAACAGTAGCGTAGCCAGGGGGAGCGCTCGCTCCCCATGGACCAATCTTCCAAAAGTGTCGCTTAAATCATGTCTGTAACACATACAAGTTTCTGGACATCCCAACTCCCAAGCCACGTTTAACAAGTTAATCTACATCGAAAATTAGAACTATTTGAATTTACAACGTTGTTAATGTCTTCTTGTCATGCTTGTTCATCGCTATGTTGAGACTTTTTGTTTTAATTATGCTAAATCAAGACGAAGAAAAGTAGAATACACGCTACTTTCTTGGTAGAATAAAATAATTGGTGACGCTGGGATGCTATTTTCTCTTTATTAAAGAAATTTAAGCAGATTCCGACGCCTAATTGGTATGCAGGGTGGCGCCTTTTAAGTCCTCGCTCAAGTGTGGTGGTGCCTTTTTAGACCTCGCTCCCCCTGAAGTGGCCTATGCCACTGCCCTATAACATAGAAGATTGGTGACTACATGTGACAAATCTTAGAAACGCTGGTCCGGACAAAACAAGATGAGACAGATACAGGTACATACACAGAAAATGATGCCCATATTATGCCTCAATTTTGGGGGTGTATTATTAGACAGCTTGAGGCAGCAGTGATCTCCATATATAGGACAAAATAATGGTATATGTATATATAACTATTTCCACCCCACATAACCGATCAAATTCTTTACTGATAAGAACTAACCTATTGAATAGTATAAACCCTTTAGTTGTTAAGCTGGTATGGTACTCGCTCCATAGCCTTTTAATGGTCCAATTTGGTCAAATTTTTGTAAATATTTTCTTATTGGTCATCGAGCCAGTCATTCCAGTGGTATATTTTCAAAAATTGTATACTCTTGGCTTGTAAATGGACATTCCACAAGACCATAGTAGAGGCCAGTTTTGGCCGGTATGACCATTAAAGGACCTTACCAGTCTGATGTCAATATTCTATCTTTTACTGTGTCAATTGCAAAGAAACTGGTGAACATTTTCCAGTAATTTTGGTGGACGATGTTGGTGTCTCTGACAGCAACATCCTCAACCTAATTTGTCGAAAAATGAACGCTAGTCCATCTTTTAAATTAATTTGAAAATTAAAACTTTTGACATCAGAGGGATAAGGGTAAATTACGTTTATGTGACCTAATTGCTGCAGGTGACAGGTATATACCCGCTCAGTATTTTAGAATATCAGTATTTGACACTGATATTTCATTGAAAAACTTAATTCTAAATGATTTCAAAACTTAGTTTCATAAAATAGGTGAAAAAAGTGATGGTTGGAAAAGATAGTTTAGTCTGAAGTGGTCGTCAGAGTTATTGGGTGGTGGCCAAGCCCGTCCACTGTGCCGACCGGTGCGAGTAGAACCATGCAAGGTGACTGTAAGTTGTTGATGCTATAGGGAGCAACAACTTTGGGCAAATTGTTTCCAAAATACAGCTGCATACCTATATCATGCATTGCTTTAACACTAACCATCGAATTTGTTCAATTTTCTCATAGAAATTGTCCATTTGCAGACCAAGAGAATATTTTTGAAAATTTGCCACTGGAATGACTGGCTCGATTATCGAGCCAGTAATTCCAGTGGTAAATTTTCAAAAATACTCTTCTCTTGGTCTGCAAATGGACATTTCTCAAGACCAAGTGCTGCAGAAGCCGTTTTTGGCTGATACATGTATGAGTGCTAAAGTGTTAACCTAATTCAGGAGAGAGTACCATACTGTCAACTGGCCAAAACTTCCCTTTGATTGACAGACCAAGAGATAATTTTTGAAATTTTATCACTGGAATGACTGGCGAGGCAGTCATTCCATTGTTAAAATTTTCAACAACTGTCTTCTCTTCACGAGTTAATCAACATTCACTAAGCAAGGATTTTAATTCTCTTGACAGATCTTAAATGGTTAAAATAATTCCACATTTCAATCTAACAGTCAAATTAACTTCAACAGCTTTCATTCACGTATGCTAACCCTTTACCACTCAAAGAAATGTCAGAAATGGCTTCTACAGTGATCTTGAGAAAATGTCATTTGCAGATCAAGAAAGACAGTTTTAAGAGAATTTATGACTGCAGTTCAACTGGCTCAATAACCACGCTTGTCATTCCAGTGGAAAACTTTCAAAAATAATCTTCTCTTGGTCTGCAAATGGACATTATACAGTATCTTCTCTAAGAAATTTTTTATTCCCTTGACCAAATTTAAATGTAATGGCCAAGATTGGTTAAGAAAATATAGATACTTGCTTATCGTATGTTCATTTGCAGGCTTAAAAAATACTATTTATGACAATTTGCCACTGGAATGACTGGCTCGGTTATCAAGCCAGGCAGTCTAGTGGTGAATTTTCAAAAATAGTCTTCTCTTGGCCAGCAAATGGAAATTCCTCCTGACCACTACAGAGGCCGGTTTTGGTCACTCTTGACCATTAACAGGTTAAGCTAAAAAAAATTAAATTCTGATTTTAACAGTGCCTACCTTAAACCAGATCAATCAGACTAACTACATGTGAATTTACTATAGTATCATTACAAGGGATGATTTTATCCTACGAATAAAAAGTTCAACGTTCACCCACAACGTTATTACACTTACTGATAATCTGAGATTTTGACCTGTATAAGATATTAGAGTGCTATACTGGTGAGTATCTAGATTATGTTAGATGGCATTTGTTCTATTTTAAATACTTTTAAGATAATCTTGGTTTGAATCTGAAAGCACTTTGATTAGTTGACATAGTTTATTAACCTTTTCACCAATGAATTCCTCATATCTCATTTTCAAGGCAAATTAATTTGACTGGAAGCTGTTGCTGCCTAATTAGGCAGCAACGTCTTCCAGTCAGATTAATTTCAAAATATTCAACAGAATAAGTTGTATATCGTAAAGAATTTACTTATTCTGAGATTTGTCAGTGAAAGGGTTAAAGTTCTTGTGTCTCATTAAATAGAGATGTGAGATGCCTGTTGATTTCTGTGCTATTTTCCTAGCATACAATGCACTGACTCCATATTTGTTGTAACTATTGGAGCCCATATTCATTGAATCTATTGTCTGTACAGGCATGGATTTCTTAAGCAAATGTCACGCACACAGCGCTCCAGATAAGGCGCGTACAAGTGTACTGTACGCTTAGAAATCATCCATGTACGCAAACATTTAAATATTCATGTGTACCATGTATTCCTCATGTAAATACAGTACGCATCAGTGTATTAAACTGCCCGTACTGGCCTGTTGACATTATTAAATATAGCCTACTCAATTACACAAAGGGGAATCAACACATTAGTCACATACTATGACAGACCTCGTAAAAGCTGTGCCTATACTACCATTACTAAACGGTATGATCTTCATCTCCGCAAGAGCTATTTTTTTCTTTATTACAAGACCTTTGCGTTACATATGTGCACCTATAGAAGTATCAATGAAAAAAATTCAATGGCCATTATTTTCGTACATATTGCCAAATTAGCTCAAATATCACCGGAACTTAGTTGTTCAAGACATATTTTAGTTGGAAATAGGAGTACAGGCATAACTTTTACAGTAGCCGTTATAACCTCATAACCGTAAATAGTGATGCGTTCGACCCAGACCATAATCAACCACAACAATATATATTCCGAGTTTGTCTTTCACAGACCCTGAATCTCCAGGAAGGCATATCTTATATGGCATTTGTAATTAAGGATAACATATGAGTGGAGATGGAAGATTTTTCAATTGTGAATATTTCATTAGATACGGCAAAATATACATAAACATTTGTGAAAATGTGTTCTTTCACACTTATTTTAAAAGGAGAGGTAATTATAGCATTAACTTTTAATATGAAATTTTGAAAATTGGCTGAGTATTCTCTGATTTGTTGTGTTTTTCCCAAATTCTGTGTGTGTGTGTGTGTGTGTGTGTGTGTGTGTGTGTGTGTGTGTGTGTGTGTGTGTGTGTGTGTGTGTGCGTGCGTGTGTGAGGGGGGTACAAATTCCCTGAATTTTCCCTGATATTTGGTGTTTTTTCCAAATTCCCTGAGTTTACCTGACTAGAAAAACGGAAACTCATTTTCAAGATTTTCCCTGATTTCCAGAGTGGCTGGGAACGCTGTTAATGGGCCATGAGAACTTTAAACACATGTGTGCAATGAACGATCCAGATCATCCAACTATCTGCTTGCTTCCCACCTGCCTATCAGACATTCAGTGTTTCTACACCATATGACAACTACGTGACGTGTAGGATGATGTCATAACCATGACCTCATGAATGACTCGATTTAGTCTCTTAAATGCTTGATAGTCCGACACGTTGTGCGAATTGTATGTCTTCGCTATTTAATAAACGTGCTGTTGAATATTTTGAAACCAATTTGACTAGGTGCTGTTGCTGCTATTGGCAGCCACAGCACCCAGTTAAATTAGTTTCAAAATATTCAGCAGCTTACCTGCATAGTTTTCTGACAATTAATAGTCATCGAATCCAGTGATCGATCAATCCCAACATGAGCCAGGTGTGGGTAGAGATTAGCTAGAGATGGGCTCCAAAAAATTGCTAGACGGAAAGAATGTTGAAAATAATGTCTTAAAATTTCAGCTTTATTTTTTTTTCTAGATATATGTATGCTCAATAAATGGTTGGATTTAGCTAAAACTGGAAAGGTCCATTGTGACATAAAATTATAAAGCCAATTTACATAGTTGAAATACACGTAAATTGCAGGTTTTTACAAAGAACCTATCTTAGTTGATATGTTTTTGCTATACATATGGAATTTATAATTAGCAATAAATAGCAGTCAGTACACAGATTTTTACTACAGGCAGTCTAACAGCTCTCATAAAGGTGGTTTATTCTGGGCATAGCCAGTCAATACAGAATTTCCCATTAAGTTCTGACTGTCTGACAACTTGAAAAGGCCACTTTGTATCAGGGCCTGAGTAGGAATTGCAACCATAAATGCCATTATTTTCTGAATGAAATGTATCAAACCACATATATTCAATCTTACAGTACAATAGCTTGTACCACTATGACCATTATTGGCGCTGCAGAGTTCAGAATCAAGGGAGATAATTCATCACATAATTGCGTGTATCACCTTGTACGTGTATTGCTGACTTTGCATCCTAATTATTGATTAACCCTTTAACACTCATATCAGACAAAAATGCCTTCTGCAGTGGTCTTGAGAAATGTCCATTTTCAGACTAAGAAGACCATTTTTGATAATTTACAACTGGAATGACTGGCCAGTCATTCTAGTGGTAAATTTTCAAAAATAGAGTTCTCTTAGTCTGCAAATGGACATTTTCTTTGTAAATTTTCCTGACCAAATTCGCGGGTTAAAGGGTTAAGCTACCTGGCGAATATCAATTGTTAGACACATGTATAGAGCTTGTTGGTGATTATAATTACTATACAATAATGCCTCAAATACATGTACTTACAAAACTGTACATAAGCCCGGACCAACTTAATGTTTTGTTTTAAAGAAAATCCCACCCAAGACACAAGTTCTGAGATGAGAGAAAAAGAAAAGGATAATGCATGATTTGAGCTCAGAAGTTTCAAGCTATAACAGTATTAATCTTGAATTAAACAGTATTAATTGATCAAGAAAATCCCATACGTTTTCTCAGCTGATTTTTGAAAATTTACCATTAGAATGACTGGCTCAATAATGAGCCATCCATTCCAGTGGTAAATTTTCAAAATATTCTTCCCTTGGCCAGCAAATGGACTTTTCTCATGGTCAATGCAAAGCCATTTTGAGCGTCTTGACCATTAAGGGGTTCAAAAACTACAAAGAACAAAGCTAAAGAGTTACAGAAAATTATCAGCAATTCCATGTAATAATGATTCGGGTGCAAAAAATTGCTAGACGGAAAGAATGTCGAAAATAATGTCTTAAAATTTCAGCTTTATTTTTTTTTCTAGATATATGTATGCTCAATAAAGGGTTGGATTTAGCAATTGATCTGAAATGTCAGTGTTTTACTCACATTAATAGACGCAAGGGTATATGCGAGCATCTAGTGCTTCTTCTTGTCGCACACTAAACTAGTGAGCTGTGGTATAACAGGCAAATTAGCCTCATAGATATGTACAGGCTTTCCTCTCAAACTGTGCTATATATATATATGTAGATATGTACATAGTTTACGATATTTGGTAAATTGTGTGTGTACTAATCTAATGTGCATATTTGTGTTGATTACAAGAAACCCGAACTATTGAGTGGTGGTGGCAGCCGCCAGCTGCTGCATACTGCATACTGCATACATCATTAAGACCTGACTAATCATGGTGTCAGCTGCAACGTGCCGCCTACTCTATGATTAGCCACCAAGTATATATTGGCTCAATAATTTGTGATGGCTGGTTGAGAATCTGTACTCAGGTAATATTCAGTTAGCGTTTGTTTGTTAGCTGGTTACCTACAATAACCTTGAGCAGAGAGTATGTGTGTTCGCACCATAGTCTGTCAAAGCAGTTTTTAAAACAGTTCAGTGATGGTGAAGTTACAACTACATCTGGCAAAGAGGTCCAGGTGTTTATGACCCTGTTACTGAAGACATTTTCTCGAAACTATGAGCTGCAGTGCTGCTTGGGGAGTTTTAGGCTATGGCCACCGGGTGTCGTAGACTGTGTCTGGCAACTCCATGGAGAGCTTGCAGTATATATGTCATGCATGTATTTGTAAGTCTCGATCATATCACCACACATTCTGCGGTCCGCGAGTGTAGATATGATGATGTAGCCCCTATTAAATTATTGTACACAGTAATCACGCAATGTATCACAAATGAGTCCAACCAAAAAAACCCTTGATATTGTACAACTAAAATCTTGTGCCATCTAACACCAGTCTCCCGCTAAGATGAAAAAACCCTGCAAAATCAAATGTGTAGATAATAGCTGTACTCTGTGCATAGGTAATATATAGAAACTTTTTTCCTGCCCTAAACCAGAAGGCAGAAATTGCTTGTGTTAATTCGTAAATTGCTAAGATGATAAGATCAACAAACAGACTTCACAGGCCTCAAGAGTCGAAAATGATGATGATGAGATTTCACTTTCAGTAAGAGGGTTAGCATAAAATTACGTTGTGTTAATTCAGAATTACAGTTACAGTAGCCTAGTGAGTACATGTAGAACAATCATGACAATACGGTACAAAAATAGATGTTGTGCCGTCCTGTGTTCTGTGTTTACTTATTGATGTTTGCATAATTAACTATTACCCTATATATTGTAATGTTTTGTTTTGTGTGTAGGGGGTCCATCGACTCATAGGCTCTGCTTTTGATGGACTGCCCAATTGTGATGTCTATATACTGTATATTAAGCATGAAATTACTAATCTTGAATCTTGAGTATGCAAAATGGGCAAAATATGAGTAGGTTAAAATTAATTTTGGGGTTTACAAAGGGACAGTCCAATATCATAAGTGTCTTCATCACAGCAACACACTTATCACCAACCTTGCTGAAGTCTATGAAAGGTGTTTCTTCACAACATTTTGGCTCCATGCGAACCGGAAATTTATTTTAAATTTAAATTCCAGGCAGTCTCCTCTAATTTCCTCTGCATCTTGACTTTCGCTTTCGATTCTTATATGTTTTATAATTCGCTTCTATTACGCGGAGACGTTTCTCACGAGAGCTTCTTATTGGTTGACTTCAGTAGCCCTCCAGGAGTAAAGAGTTTGAATGGAATTTAGAACATCTCTCGCTCTCTCTCTCTGATCTCGCGAGATCTGTACAATTTTACGCGAGAATCTCGTTGTTAGGGTAAACTACACAAAAAACAGACTTCTCATTTAAAAGAAAACTATCTCATTGAAGTAAACGAATTAGTTATATCATTCAAAGAAAATGAGCAGCAAGGCGAATTTAAGGTCTTCGAAGCGAGAGAGACCGAAATCTGGAGGTGAGATGATAACATTTTAAAATGTGTATATTTTCGTGGTATGTTTTGTAACATGTTTCCGTGAAAGTTATTTACATAGTTACATAGTACTCTTCTGCTTGTTAGGCTATGCAGACTGTAGCAGGTCTTCACTATCTTCATTGGCAGCCGGATCCTGCACCTGTTGAATTGGTATGTTGGTGCGGACGGGCATGATCGGAGAATCTATCGTGTATGTGACCTCGCTGTAGTCACATGGCTGTCTAACCTTACCTTGCCTTCAAGATTATTTATTTTCATATAACACATAGATTTTACATTTACACAACAGGCAGTCCACCAAAGGCTGAGCCTATACAGTGGTGGACCCCTTACATTTAACATATAATAAACATATAATTCAGTAATATTTGGATCATCGGTGAAGATAATATAATATTTACATGTATACATTTAAGACAATAGACAATTAACACACACGTACGCACACGCACACACACACACACACACACACACACACACACACACACACACACACATGGGAATGAGGAAAACACATGCATATCTTGTTTACAATGTCTTCTTCTTTTCGTTCGCTGATCATACCGCCAGTCCTGTAAGTGACTATCGACATGATCATAAGCGTTAAGTGCGTGGATCCATGGTTTATTAGAGTGCGCCGTGTGGCCTGGAACCTCCGTCTTCAGCACTCGAGGTTTCTGTCAGGGTTACCTCACCCTTACCTCCTTTAGTCGCCTCTTACGACACGCAGAGGATACGGAAGGTGTATTCTAAGCCCCACCTACAGGGCAATGTTATTATTATTATTATTATTATTATTATTATTATTATTGTCGTATATAATAACGGCCTAATTTGTATCAACATTTCTTGGTGCAGCATTATTATTATTATTATTATTATTATTATTATTTTTAAACACAACTGCATCATCCACATCAACAATTACTGATGCATTATTATTATTATTGCAGATGTGCATCCTACATTCCAGTTGTTATCCTGGCAACTGGGTACATACTTGTTTTTGTATTGCCATGGTGGTGACTTCTGCATTCATGTCATTGGTTTGGATTTTTAGTATCTTTCTAAGATTATTTTTTTAATATTTTGTTTAAAAGAGCTTTGTGTTAGAATTTGTGTGCGTATATTTATATCTGTGTTGTTCCAGAGTTGTATTGCTTGGTGAGATGGTTTTTGTGTAGCTGTCATTGTTCTGTAATAGGTTTGGTGTAAGTTATTCTTAGTTCGTGTGTTGTGCGAGTGTATATCGGAGTTGTTCCTAAAAAGGTTTGATAATGAGGAGGGTAGATTGCCATTATGGTAGTCCCTTAAGATAGTGTATAGTTGGACAGCTCCAATATCTTCAAGTTTTAGCATTTTTTCAGTTTTAAAGACATCCTCGCCCTCTGCTGGCTGTGCGAATAATTTGATTGCCTGCTTTTGTAGTGATTTTAGATGTGCTAGTTTAGTTTTATGCGTGTTAGTCCATATTACATTGCAATATGTGATATGTGGAAGGATCAGTGTACAATATAGAGTCTTTAGAATATTAGGGGGAAGATATGGCTTAAGTCTGCGCATGATACCTATGTTCTTTGCTACCTTGGATCTCACTATTTCTATATGCTTCTCCCAGGTTAAGCTTTTATCCAGATAGACGCCGAGAAATTTGACATATTGTGCTTCGTGAATTTCTTGATTATTTACATGCATTTTGGGGAGAGCTATTTGTTTTAAATTCTTAGATTTTGTGAAAAGTATATAGTTAGTTTTATCGACATTCAGAGATAATTTATTCACTTTAAACCAGTCTATGATTTTTTTCATTTCATTATTTACATACATGTATACAGTGTCTATGTCCTTGTGACTACAAAAGGTATTGCTATCATCCGCAAACAATATTAGTGAGAGGTGATTACATGCTTTGGGTAGGTCATTCATGTATAGCAAAAACAACAGAGGTCCAAGAATTGATCCTTGTGGAACGCCACAGACTAATTTCCTGTCTCCTGACATGGCCCCACTGAATTTTACACATTGTGTTCTGTTAGTTAAATAGCTATATATCCAATTTAATGCAATGCCCCTAATTCCATAGTGGGCTAGTTTTTAAAGTAATATTTCATGATCAATAGTATCGAATGCTTTGGAGAGGTCCAAGAATACACCTAGAGTGTGTTCATTTCTCTCAAGGGATGTGGTTATTTTTTCAAGCATATCCACAATGGCAAGCATGGTAGAGTGTTTTTCTCTGAAGCCGTACTGGGATTCATAGATTATAGGGTTTTTATTAAGATATTTTATAGTTCTATTGTAGTAAAATCTTTCCAGAAGTTTAGAGAAAAGCGGAAGTACTGAGACTGGCCTATAGTTAGTAAAATCAGATGGGTCTTTAGCTTTGAATATAGGTGTCACGCATGCAGTTTTTAATCGGGATGGAAATATACCCTGTGAAAATGATAGATTGCAGATGTGATTCAGTGGAGTTAGTATTTCTCTAGCACAGTTTTTAAAGATTTTCCATTTAAAGTTATCAATGCCGGCACTCTTAGTTGGGTTAATTTTCATTAAGATTTTGTAAATTTCTTCATTGTCAGTAGGGGTCAGGAACATTGAGGATTGGTAGTCGCCTGTCAGATAGTCTTGCACATTTATTCCAGGACTGGTCTGTATTTTTTTAGATAAATTAGGCCCAATATTTATAAAGTATTCATTAAATTTATCCGCAATTTCTTTTTTGTCAGTTATAATTGTATTATTATAAATGAACCGGGATGTTTCTGAACTGCCTTTTTGTTTATTCAATAGTGTTTTTATTAATTTCCATGTTTCTTTTATATTGTTCTTTTGCTCTTCAAATTTATAATGATAATAGTTTATCTTTGCCATCCTGATTATCTGATTTAATCTGTTTCTGTACTTTTTAAATTGTGAATCATTATTTCTTGTTGGAAATTTTATAAAATTTAAATACATCTTATTCTTCTTATGACAGGCAGCTATCAATCCTTGCATGTGTTGATGGACGGAGCCATCACTACTGACTCTGGTAGATTGTTCCAGTGGTTGGTCTCTCTAATAGTGAAAAAATGCTTTCTGGTGTTTGTGTTGAAACATTGTTTCTGCACTTTGAAGCTGTGACCTCATGTCCTGTCACCTTTGTCGAGTGGTAGAATGGCTTCATGGTCTACGTTGTACACATCATGTAGATATTTGTACACTTCTATTAGATGACCCTGTAAACGTCTGTACACTAGGCTCTGCAGTTTGAGTGTTTTGAGGCACTCTTGGTATGGCACTTGCTTGAGTCCTGGAACAGATTTCGTGGCTCGACGTTGAACATTTTCCAGTAGTTGAATGTGTTTCTTGTAGAAGGGGAACCAGACAACATTGCCATATTCTAAGTGTGGTCGGACTAGGCTCTTATACAACAGGATAAATGTGCCAGGATCTATGTAGTCAAATGATCGTCTGATCATGCCAACTAATCTGTTGGCCTTATTGGCTGCCTTTTCTGCATGCTGACTGAACTTTAGAGAATTGTCTACGTACGATCCTAGAGGTCCTTCTCACATACAGTCTCCTCTAGTACAACTCGCTGGTCACTTTCCTGCATGCTGTATTGGAATTTATCATTAGATCTGCAGAGATGCATAACTTTGTATTTACATGTAGTTGCATTAAAACGGAGCTGCCATGTATCTGATCAGTCTTTTAAGCTATTCAAGTCATTTTGAGTGCATCATGGTCAGTTCTGGAGTTAACTTGCATGTACAGCTTGGTGTCATCTGCAAAGAGCTTGATCATGCTTTCTACTACACCTGGCATGTCATTAAGCAGATGAAAACTACTGGTCTAAGCACACTGCCCTGTGGAATTCCGTTTAACACTGGAGTCCAATTGGAGCAAGATCCACTGATGGATACTTACTGCTTTCTGTTGCTTAGGAATGCCTGTATCCAATCCTAGAGTGTCACCACTAATTCCGTAGCTGTGGAGTTTGCTCAGTAGTCTTTGGTGTGGAACAGTGTCAAACACTTTAGCGAAATCAAGGTAGACGACATCAACTGCATCACCCTCGTCAACAGCTTTGGTACAGTAATCTAGTGTGTCTATGAGCTGTGTGATGCAGGACTGGCTATTTAAGAAACCGTGTTGGTGGTCTGACATGAAGCTAGACATGTGCTTTGTTAGTGCATCTCGGATGAAGTATTCCCTAATTTTGCATACTACTGATGTTACGCTTACTGGTCTGTAATTGGCTGCTGATGATTTGCTCCCTTTCTCGAAGATTGGTGTGATCTGTCCATGTTTCCAGTCTTGCGGGAGCATTCTTTCAGTGAGGGATTTGTTAAATAGTATTGTCAGTGGTTTGGCGATGAAATGGCTGATCTCTTTAAGAACTCTCTGTGCAATTTCGTCTGGTCCTTGGGATTTTGACACTGCAAGTTTGTAGAGTCTTTTTTACACATCAGTTTCTATGACTATTAGCACAGAGTATCCAGTTTTGGGGAGGCTAATAAGAAATTGCAAATAATTTAATAAATACCATAGACATGATGAGTTTTTCTCTTATACAAAGCCAAGTTCATTCCCATATTCAAGAAAGGCAGCAAGACTTCAGCCTCCAACTACAGACATGTCAGCCTGACCTCAATTGTCTGTAAGCTGTTGGAATGGTTTATGCTCGAAAAACTAATGAAACATTTGACAAACTACATCTCAGAGCGGCAGCATGGTTTCCTGAGTGGACATTCCTGTATAACACAATTATTGGATTCACTAGACTTCTGTACCTTCTTGGCGGCTTGCAGGTCAGTATTGGACTTGGTGAGCAGTAAGTCCGCATCTACAGAGTTTAACCTTAGCACTGACAGGGATGGCAGTGTGACTACCTCCCTCTCTCGTGGCAATGTGTTGCTAGTCAAACTCATTGTATATGAGCTTTTTTAGGCTAAAGAATGTCATATACTGGTTTATACATCTGACTACATTGTTATTATCATCAATTGAACAATGAGTTCGACTAGCAACACATTGCCACAGGAAAGGGAGGTAGTCACACTGCCAACCCTGTCAGCGCTAAGCTTAAACTATGTAGATGCAGACTTACTGCTCGCCAAGTCCAATACTGACATGCAAGAAGACACTCAGTATAGCACCCGCAGCTGCCACAAGGGTGGCCGGTTCTTCAGCGGGAGACCCACCAAGACAGCAAGCTATTAGAGACTCGCATGCAGAAGATGCAACACACAATACGTGGGAGAATCTCTGCGTACCTTCAAGATCCAAATCCAAGAACATCTAAGATCAATATCAAACCTCCACAAGAGAGAGATATGACACCCCAGTATCCAGACATCTCAACAAACCTGGACATTCAAGAGCTGACATGCAGTTCAGAATTATCCAGGTTCTCACGTCGGGCCCAGATGCCGAGAATTCCGCACCATGGAGGAGACAGAAGGAATGCCACTGGATACACCAGCTCCACACAATGGCGCCTATAGGCATAAATCTAGCAGGATACGGGACACCCCTTTCCTGGACTGACATGCCTACCCTAGCCGAATGCGGCCAGAACGTCATTATTATCCTCCCATGGTAGAGGAATAAGCATGGTCTTGTTGCACGCCAGATTCGACATTTACAGAACCAGACACCTCTCCGTCCACAACAACACTTTGCTGACGGTTTTTAAGCCAATTACTGATTCCACAAATGCCATCGGGTTGCAGTTTTAGAGTCAGCAAGCTGGGGCTGACTTTGTCAAATGCTTTTGAGAAATCCATGACTATGACATTGGTTTGTTTCCCGTTTTCGAGGGTGGTGGAGACTTACTCAGCGAATTCAATTAGTTGGGTTTCACAGAAACCATGCTGTAATGGGTAGAATATATTGTTTCACTCGCCATGGTTCCTGATGATACTGTTAATGATGTGTTCGTTGCTGAGACTTGTCAGCGAGATTGACAAGAGTGGTGGAACAGTATTCTGGAACCGGTTTGCATGAATTTTTTACATGCTAAAGTTGATTTAGTGCTCATGTAACATTTTACGATGCATTTTGAGGGAAAATGCAGTAAGCATTACCAATAATTACAGTACTGTTTGACTACAAAATCAGGACAGCGTGAGAACTTGTGTTGATACAACACGCATACACACCGAAAGTTCACCGAAACTAGAGCCTCACCGAAACTGGATTCTCCACGATAGAATAATTCTTCCAAAATAATGCAAAGGCCTTAAGAGGGTAAATTAGTCATCGTGATAGGTGATATCGATTTAGATCATATAACGGATAATAACTGAGCAACCCCAAGCAGTACCAGTAAGCACCAATGTCGTAGGCGATATGCTGCAGCTCAGCACAGAAACAAAGCAACCACAGATATAAACGGTAAACAATCAATATGTCATTTGTATGGTGTTGGTGAGGTCCGCCCACTGCCAAGTCCACCTGACCTTTACCACCCAATCGGTATAGCCATATCCACCTGCTTTATTTCGGGCAGACATGGCTATACTGATCGGGTGGATATGGCTATACTGATCGGGTGGATATGGTCGTATAACATGGCCTTTTCTGCTCTGCTTAATGGAGTAGCGTACTATTATAAATTATTTTATCACATAAATTATGGGCATCAATATTTGTGCAATGCATATGTATGTTTGTTTTCTGTTCAATAGCTTAGAACCTGCTAGGGCAATATTGCCTGTTTTGCGAGACCACGCTACCACATTTAGAAATCAAAATCATAAAACCGTCGAATATTTTGAAATTATTCTGCTGTTGTTGCCTTAAGCAACTCTGCTCTAGGTTTTAGAGATTGGTGTAACAAAAAATATCTGGCAACTTGTTTGGTCTCTTGGTAACTTTAGAGAAACAGGGAGTGCTAGGATATTCATGCAGGGACTAAAAATGACGGCCATCTTGTGATTGATTGGAGTTGAAAATGAATTAGTGGAACTTTTGAAAGAAGCAATTAATTATCAAGGTAAGACTCATGGTCACATTTGGTGGCAGTGGTCGTAAGAACTGAGTTGCCTGGTCGAAATTTTGGTGGTATTTAATTGTTGACTGAGAAGAGCACTCAGGTGAATATTGTAAATCCCAAATAGCTGAATCAAATGAGTTGGAAGTGGGAAAATGCCCCTCCTCATTTTGAGGGAAAACAGGGAGATGATTTTCTTACATGAGGAAAAGGTTTTGAGGTTAGGGCATCATACAGTATTTCATTCAGTGATGACCATGAAGCAGCAGTAGCTAGGAACAGAGGAATTTGTTCCATCTTCTCACTGCTGTGACTGCCACTGTTTACTGCACATTCATTACAGTTGCTATTCTCCTTCGATCAATACTCACCATTCTGTTACTTCTGATATACAGCTGGCCCTGACAGCGGCTCTAGGATTATAGACTTAGAAAGCTTTACCGACTCCTGGGAACCGGGTACTCGGCTCCCAACTGCCGAGTACCCGTTTACCATAGAGCTCATTCTTGTTTGCATAGCAACAAGAGCAATACATGCTTTTTGCATTAAGGATTTTAGTGTTTTAAAATAATCTAAGTCTTTAATCAGTGATAGTTTGTGTGTTCTGAAAGGATTAACTAAGGACTATGGAGAATACCGCCCAAGACAACCAGGTTGTATTGTTCTTTATTATCCATAGTTAAAAGACTTAGGTCTCTAAATTTCGTTGTGTCGCATGTTCCAATTTCTGACCCCATAGAATCTGGGACGTGTGCTAACAACGATATATGCCAGACGATCGCCTTCTTTAACCCCAACAGGCGATCGGCAGATATGAAAATAGGTGTTTGCTACGGTATTTCTAACATGAATATCGGCTGACGTCGTTCTCCGTAGAATCCGAGCAGGTGACGTCACACCCGGTCGCTCGGATGTTTATGTGAAGAAAAGTTTTTTTCATTAATTCGCGCATCTTATTCTGGGTGCTGCGTACTAAAAATGGTACCGGAAACTTTAGAATGTTCAAGTTTACGTGCGATCACGATCGGTTTGCAATGATCGGTGGTTTCAAAATTCTTGAGTAGATGTGTGGTCTGCGGTTTTACCGTGTGAGACAGCAGTTTGTTATACATTTTGTTGTTTTCTTCACATATCGTGCTGCTTTCGTTAGGAGTATAATTTATATTGATTAGTAAATATACCCTGAATGCTATGCGATATGATTCCTGGAGCCGTTACACATCCTGGAGGATCTAATATGGGTGTGTTGTGCCCGCCGCGTACTTGTCGTCATAATCAATGCGATCGTTGTTGTAACGTGGCTGGGTGGGGTGCGGGGAGGTTACGGTTAATTTATGAGTCAAAATATTTGAAAATTAATTGTCTGCCTTCCATCCGGGTCTCGTTCCGCTTGTTTATTGTAGGTTTGTGCTTATTTTATAGGCCAAGCCAGCCCCGCCATCATGTGACGACTGCCATAAGTTTGTCCGTGTAATGTTCAAGGACCATGTCTGTTTTATGTGTGCCCTGTGTAATATAGATCATAGGTGTAATGTTTGTGCAGTGTGGTCCGTCGAAACGATGGTTAAGTTCCTTGCCCAGAAGGACTTGGCTGGGTCTGACGCGGGGTCAGGCGGTCCGAGAGGAAATCGTGGAGCGCCCGGTTCGGCCGGTGGGGGTGCTCCACGTCCCCAGCTGGAGGTGGCGGAGATGGCACCGCCGGCGTGGTTTGGTCCGGCTATGCAGGGTTTTCTGCATAGCGTTCTGCCCACGCTGGTGTCGTCCCTGCTACCAAAGGTTGGGGGGCAGTTTCTCCCCATGCCTGGTACGGATCCTGTCCTCGGACAGGATTCTGGACCGGTTACCGAGGGGGCCGTCTCGTACGGCCCCCTGGCGGTCCCGTCTGGCTTCGGCCAGACGGGTTCTGTCTCTCTGCGGCCACCTCCGGGTGGTCCAGTAGCGGTGGCTGGTCCGTCAGGTGTGGGAGCCGTCCGCCAGGACGGCTCCACGGTTGACTCGTCTAGTGACAGCTCTTCGGAGTCTGAAGACGAGGAGGCCGAGGAGGAGAGGTTGCTGCGGCCCGTGAAGCCGCAGGTGGAGAATATGGAGGTTGATTCCGTCCTGGACGGAACCGGCCTCCATTTGTCTGGTTTGGCGCAAGCCAGGTCAGCGGCTCCACCTGCGGCTGAGGCCAATCCGTTACCTTGCACTGGTTCCGCGCGGCTTGGTTTGTCACCAGCCGTCAGGGGAACGGGTGTGCCGGGCCAGGCGTGGTACTCACCTATCTCGCCTGGTCCGGCAGCCGGACGTGGGGTGCCGTTGGCGCCCGTGTCCGGCTATGGTTCCGCGACGGTTACGGGTCCGTACGGTTTTCCGTGCGGACCTACCCCATGGACCGGAGTGTTTCATGGGGTGGCGGCGGAACCGTGTGGTAGCGGAGTGCCTGGCGTGTCAGCCGTGGCTCCTTGCCGGGAGGCCGTGGCTGGCAGACCCGTGAGCACGTCAACGGGTGACGTGTTTGCGGGGGTATCTTCTTCGGAGGTAGCTTGGTCTGATGCTCTGGCGTGGCTAGCCAGAGTGGACCCGTCTGTGGTTTCGGCCACGGCCGATGAAGATGCGCCCCGTCCGTCGGTTGCGTCGATTAGGACAGGGATTTTGCCCGCGGCCCGGATCCAGTCAGTGGGACTGGATCCACGGTTCATTGATTTGTTGGATGCTATTTATAGCAAACAACTAATGACCAAGGGTCAGCTCCCTGCGGCCTCCAGGGAGGTGCGGGCAAGATGTCGTATTCCGCGGGGTGAATACGACAGGTATGGTGTAGTCCCGTCGGTCACGGAGGATGACCGATGGGTACTGGGCGTCCAGAGTGCCGGGTCGGGTGGTCCCGGTCCGGCACTAGTGGATAAGTCCCAGGTACACCAGGAAGAAGTCCTGGCCCTATGCGATGAGGGTGTGAGGGCAGCGATGAGCGCTGTCAATCACTCTTATCGTCTACTTCAGTCGGTGTGGGCTGAAGCGGGGGCAGGCCACCCTGTGCCACCTGTGGCGCTATCGTGTGTTAATGACAGCTTGGTGCTGTCAATGGACGCATTGGCAAGGGTGCAAGCGCGAGTGACGAAGTCCAGGAGGCAAATGGTCATTGACCATATGCGTCCGGCTACGGCAGTCAGGGAACGTCTTCTTGGGACGCCCCTGACAGGGCCTAGCATCTTTGGTGGCCAAGCGTGGGCCATCTTAGAGGACACCGCCAGTATTGCGCAGAATCGGTTAGCGGTAAATCTAGAGCTAGTGCGGCAAGCGCACGCACTAGGGGCTGTGGGTAAACCACTAACGGGACAGCCTTCAAAGAAACAGAAGAAGCATAAGAGCAAGGCGAAAGCCAGGCCTGTTGCGACTTCTGTTTCGGCTGGGTTCTCGGAGCCGCCGCCGGCGAAGAAACCCAGGAAGGTTGTAGAGGCGCCTACCCTCCCCAATGTTGCTCCCTAGAGGTGGGAAGGGGAAGGGTAAGGGTAAGGCCTCAAAGGGCGGACAGAAGGGGCCGAAGCGTACCTGAGGGTACGCAAGCTCCCTTCATATCCGCCTGGACCGCACCTGTGCGACAGGAACAGCGGTGCCAGTTATACCCGTCGTGCCTAGAGCGAAATGGTTCTCACTCTCTCTCGTTAAGAAAGAGGGGTGGGGGTGGCGGACTGCGAGCCGGACAACCCCGTTAGACGTCGAGGCATCTATGGTGGGTGGAAGGCTCATGCGTTTCGTCGAGGCCTGGCGAGGTGTGACGTCAGACAGTCTGGTCCTGGGATGGTTATCCCAGGGTTACATGCCGGAGTGGTGGGACTTTCCGCCACAAAATCTGTCTTTGGCACCTGTCTGGACACCCGTACCAAGGGAGCCAGACAAGTTAGAAGCCGTTCAAAAGGAAGTGTCGGGTTTGCTTCTGAAGGGAGCAATAAAACCAGCAAACCGGAATACTCCAGGCTTCTATTCAAACATGTTCCTTGTCCCCAAGAGCACAGGGGGATGGAGACCCATACTCAATCTCAGGCCATTAAATTGGTTTATCCATACGCCTCGGTTCCAGATGGAAACGCCGAGGTCGGTAATGGCGGGATTGAGGAAAGGAATGTGGTGTGTATCGATCGATCTGAAAGATGCATATTTCCACATTCCAATGAATCGGAGTTGGCACAGGTTTCTGAGATTTGCGTTTCAGAATCAAGTATGGGAGTTTACAGTTCTCCCGTTTGGCCTGTCGACAGCTCCGAGGGTTTTCACAAGAGTGGTCCTTGCGGTGACAGCGTTTCTCAGAAAAGAGAACGTGGCGCTACACACCTACATAGACGACTGGCTGCTCAAGGCAGACTCAGCAGCCAGGTTGAACGTGGATACTGCTCTGACTCTGAAGTTACTTTCAGATCTAGGCTGGATAGTCAACGAGGAGAAATCCGAGTTGACGCCCACTCAACATTTCGTTTATTTGGGGATGCGATTCGACCTCGAGGAGGGCAGGGTTTACCCATCAGAGCCCAGAGTGGTGTCTCTGTTAGCCATCCTCAGGAGTTTTCGAGTGGGAAACCACATTCAGGCGAGGCGGTTCCTTCAGATGCTGGGCATGATGGTCTCCATGGAGCAGGTTATCCCGTACGCTGCTCTAATGCGAAGGCCTATCCAGTTGTATCAGATGTCTCTGTGGAAACAGAGAACAGAACCCCTGTCAAAACTGGTGCCAGTTTTGGAGCCGATAATATCGCATCTTCTATGGTGGAAACAGCGTCAGAATCTCCTATTAGGGGTTTCACTGCACCTACCCCGCCCCCAGCTGTCCGTCTACATGGATGCATCGCTGGAAGGGTGGGGTGCCTGCCTGGGAGAACACCAGGTCTCGGGCACATGGACTCTCCCGGAGGGTCAGCTGCATATCAATCTGTTGGAAATGATGGCAGTGGAACTGGCGTTGGAAGAGTTCCTTCCAATGATCAGGGGCAGGGTGATATTGATACGGTCGGTCAATTCGACAGTAGTATCATATATAAATCGCCAAGGCGGGACCAGGTCGCCCACTCTGTGTATCAGGGTGTGGCACTTGATTCAATGGTGCAGGAATTACTCGGTTGTTTTGAAAGCAGCTCGTATTCCTGGCCGATTGAACATTCTGGCGGATGCTTTGTCTCGCAGACAGAGAATCCTGCCAACAGAATGGTCCCTCAACCCTCCAGTTCTGCGACGGATCTTCGAGCATTGGGGCAAACCCAACGTGGACTTGTTCGCCACAAAGGAAAATGCTCAAATCATGACATATGTCTCGCCGATTACAGATCCAAATGCCGTCGATACAGACGCTCTGGCGATAAGCTGGAGAGGGATGCACGCTTACGCGTACCCACCCACCATTCTTCTACCGAAGGTATTGGTGAAGGTCAGGGAGGAACCGTGTCTGGTCCTGCTAATAGCGCCGTATTGGCCGAGCAGGGCGTGGTTCACGGATCTTCTAGATCTGCTGGTGGAAAATCCTGTGCAGTTGCCCGAGATTCCGAACATAATCTCGTAGGCCAAGGGACGCTTCCTACACGAGCGTCCCGAAATGTTCAATTGACTGCGTGGATGTTATCAAACAACGTTCCACGTCGGAAGGCTTTTCTCGACAGGCTGCTGATTTCATCGCGGCTGCGAGAAGGAGGTCAACCTTCAAGTCATATAACAACATGGTTAACAGATTTGCAGACTGGTGTGAAGAAAAGGGTATTGATACCTTTCAATCCACTATCAGCAAATAGCAGACTTTCTCTGTGAGCTGTTCTTTTGAGGACTAGCTCCCGTCACAGTTGCTGGATACAAGTCAGCTTTGGCATCAGTTATCCCTTGTCTAGCCAACAGGGATAGTCCAGAGGTGGCCCAGTTAAATGTGATGTTGAAGGGCATGAGCAATCTCCGACCGAGACAACCGGTAGTCATTCCAGCCTGGAGTCTATCTTTAGTGCTTAATGTACTGGCCAAGCACCCTTTCGAACCGTTACGTTCGGCTAGTCTAAAGCATTTGACTCTAAAGGCGGTCTTTCTATTGGCAGCTTCCTCAGCTAGAAGGCGCAGTGAGATCCATGCGCTTTCGGCAGAGAGGAACCGATTTATTGTTTCTGGAGAAGGTCTGCGTCTTCTGCCAAGAGCAGAGGTTATGTCAAAGAACCAATCTTTGAGATATCCCGGCAAACCGATCATTATACCGAAGTTAACTAGGTTTGATCGTGATGCCAGTGTCTGGTGCCCGGTCCGTGCTTTGACTAAGTACAAGAAACGGACTGACTCGTTACGGTCGAACGATAGACATCTGTGGATCTGCCATAAAAAGTCTTATGGCGCCGCATCCATGGATACTATCTCTCGTTTGGTGGTCGAATGCATTCAGACTACTCACGAGATGGCGACTGGGCACCAGGTGCAAGGCGTAAGGGCACACAATGTCAGAGGAATAGCCGCCTCGACCGCCCTTTACAATGGTGTTCCGTTATAGGACATCATGGCCGTTGCACAATGGCACTGTGAGTCCTCATTCACGGATTACTATATGAGGGATGTGTCAGACTCAGCCAATCCACTCGCTTTAGCTGTTTTCAAACGATAGTTAGTGACCACACTGCTTTTCACCCTTTTCTCACTTTGGTAAGAAAAGAACCTAAAGCAGGCATGGTCAGGCGAGAGGATGTCAACCAGATTGTGTCACCGATGGCCGAACCGGTGAATGGTTGGAGGCGGTACGTCTGAAGTCCAATTATCATAAGGTAATTCAATAAGTGAGAGTTTTTTGTATTATGTATATGTATCATGTTCATTCATCTTATATATTCATGCTCATTCCCAGGCTAATACATGGAATATGCAGGGAGTAGTTAACCCTCTTGGCATATTTGTGTTTTCAGGCGAGATACATGTTCGTTAGTTCTCTCCCTTTTCTTAGGAGGAAAAAGGGGGGGTGCGGTGACGCGAATGTGATTCGGTTCCGTGAACTTGACGGTCCTTTTAGGTCTCCGTTAGTCAAGTTTGAAGTCTAAAATCTTTCTCCAAGGGGCAAAATTAGCATTTATGGCTTGCCCCTTCCCACCAGGTTACTGATCAAATCTGGTGTATATCAGAAGTAACAGAATGGTGTGAGTATTGATCGAAGGAGAATGCAGGAAATGTCAATTTCCCTTTCTCCGAGATCTAACAATACTCACCATTCTGTTACGGACCCAGCCTCCCAGCCCCACGGAGGCAAGCCATAGTTTTCTCTTGTTTGGTGGCTATGCAAACAATATGAGCTCTATGGTAAACGGGTACTCGGCAGTTGGGAGCCGAGTACCCGGTTCCCAGGAGTCGGTAAAGCTTTCTAAGTCTATAATCCTAGAGCCGCTGTCAGGGCCAGCTGTATATCAGAAGTAACAGAATGGTGAGTATTGTTAGATCTCGGAGAAAGGGAAATTGACATTTCCTGCATTCTATCATATTGCACTGATTGCCAATATTTATATTGCTATGTTTATCCAACTATTATATAGTTATATACTGTTTTGTCATTATTATCCACATGTTTTGAAAATATGTCGGGGATATTGTAATCACCTCTGTCTGTCTGTCTGTCCATCACGCTAAATCCTCCCAAACCATTGGGTGGAATTGAACCAAATTTGGTATGTGGTTTACCCATAGGAATGCACTTTGCAACACAACATTTAGATTAGGCTCCGCCCCCAAGGGGAGGTGGCAGGGGTCAAAAGGTCAAATTGATTATACTGCATCTCACCCTCAAAGCGTTTCGTGGAATTCAACCAAATTCGGTATGTGGGTTACTAATACAAATGGGCTTTGCAAAACGTGATATAGATTAGGCTCCGCCCTCAAGTGGGTATGACAGGGGTCAAAAGGTCAAATTGATTGTCCGTCACGCTAACTCCTCCCAAACTGTTGGGTGGAATTCAACCAATTTGCAAGACAATATTTAGATTATGCTCCACCTCCAGGTCAAAAGGTAAAATTGATTATAATGCATCTCACCCCAAATGGTTACACAGAATTCAACCAAATTTGGTATGTGGCTTGCCAATAGGAATGCGCTTTGCAAGATGACATTTAGATTAGACTTTGCACCCAAGGGGTCGTGGCAGGGGTCAAAAGGTCAAATTGATTATAATGCAAAAGTACATGTATTAGTTTTTATTTACCATGGCCACGAAAATCGAGTGTAGTTTGACAGAAACTCAACCATTGTTTCAGTGCAGATCTTAGTGATATAATAATGTCATTTATATGATATGTGTTAGCATATGTGAATAAACATCAGGAACAAACAGATTTTGTGTAATGGTGCATTGTTGTGTTGTCATATATGTTAATTATCCCCACGTTTTAAAAAAAATGTCGGGGATATTGTAAGTGCCTGTCCATCTGTTTGTCCATCTGTCCATCATGCTATCTCCTCCCAAACCATTAGGTGGAATTAAATCAAATTTGGTCTGTGGGTTACCCATATGATTCCGCTTTGCAAGACGATATTTAGATTTGGCTCCACCCCCAGGGGTGTGTGGCAGGGGTCAAAAGGTCAGATCAGTTGTAACGCAACTCCTCAGAAATCGTTAGACAGAACTGAACCAAATTTGAGATCTGAGTTACCCATATGATTGCAAAGTGTAAGAACCCATTTAGATTTGACGCAACCCCCAGGGGGTGGGGAGGAGTCAAAAGGACAAATTTTAACCTGCGTAAATTGATTGTAATGCATCTCCTCCGAAACTGCTGGACAGAATTCAACCAAATTTGGTCTGTGGATTACTCATATCAATGTGAAGTACATGAGCACATTTACATTTCGCCCCACACCCAGGGGTGGGTGGAAGTGTGGGGGTCAAAAGGTCAAAAAATGTATTATAATGCAACTCCTCTGACACTGTTGGACCGAATTCAATCAAATTTAGTATGCCAGTTACCCATATCAATGTGGAGTGGATGAGCACATTACATCTGGCCCTGCCCCCAGGGAATGGGGATGGGGTCAAAAGGTCATGAAATTGATTGTAATGCAACTCCTCTGAAATCGTTAGGTGGAACTCAACCAAATTTGATATCCGAGTTACCTATATGATTGCGGAGTACAAGAGGCCATTTAGATTTGGCTCGGCCCCAGTGGGTGTGAGAGGGGTCAAAAGGTCAAATTTTAAACTGTAAATTGATTTAATGCATCTCCGCCGAAACCATTGGACGGAATTCAACCAAATTTGGTATGTGAGTTACCCATATCAATGTGGAGTGGATGGGCCCATTTACATTTGATCCCACCCCCAGGGTGGGGGATGGGGTCAAAAGGTCATGAAATTGATTGTAATGCAACTCATCTGACACAGATATTGCACGAAATTCAACCAAATTTGGTGTGTGAGTTACCCATATGATTGCTGATTGCAAAAGGCTGGTTACATTTGGCTCCGCCCCCTGGGGTGGTTTGTGGGGTGTGTCAAAAGTTGAAAGCGGTGAACGTGGGGATTTGCGATGATGCGTCATCGACCGATCAATCTAGTTGCAATTATTATCCCCACGTTTTAAAAAAGCGTCGGTGATTTTGTAATCGCCTCCGTCCATCCATCCGTCACGCTATATCCTCCCAAACCATTAGGTGGAATTCAACCAAATTTGGTATGTTGGTTACCCATATGATTCTGCTTTGCAAGACACTATTTACATTTAGTTCAGCCCCCAGGGGACTGGGGCAAGGGTCAAAAGGTTAAATCACTTGTATTGCAACGCCTCTGAAACCGTTAGACAGAACTCAACCAAATTTAATATGTGAGTTATCCATATGATTGCAGAGTGCAAGAAGCCATTTACATTTGGCTGCGCCCAAAGGGGCTGATTAGGGGTCAAAAGGTCAACTTTTAACCTCCGGAAATTGATTGTAACGCATCTCTTCCGAAACCATTGGACAAAATTCAACCAGATTTGGTCAGTGTATTACCCATAACAATGTGGAGTACATGAGCACAATTACATTTGGCCCCGCCCCCATCGGTTGGTGAGGGGCGGGGTCAAAAGATAAAAAAATTGATTGTAATGCAACCCCTCTGACACTGTTAGACGGAATTCAACCAAATTTAGTATGTCAGTTACCCATATCATTGTGGAGTGGATGAGCACATTTACATTTGGTCCTGCCCCCAGGGTGTGTGGGATGGAGGTCAAAAGTTCATGAAATTGATTGCAACGCAACTCCTCTGACACTATTGGACGAAATTCAACCAAATATGGTATTTGAGTTACCCATATGATTGTGGAGTGCAAAATGACATTTACATTTGGCTTCGCCCCCAGGGGTAGGTTGTGGGGGTCTGTCAAAAGTTCAAAGCCGTGAATGTGGGGATTTGCGATGATACGTCATCGACCGATTAATCTAGTTGTGGTTACATTGTTGTATTTATGTGACATTTACTGGAAACCCTACCTCTCATGGCAGCATAGATAAAAGATGAATCCAATTTGTTAATCAAATATATAACGTAATAATCAATGGATAAACCCAGTTTTTAATTTACTAAACTATGCCCCACCCATCTCTAGCTAAGCTCCACCCACACTTAGACAGTGTTGGGATCGATCAACCCAATCTCTCTATCAATTTCCAGAAAACTGTACAGGTAAGCTGATTAATATTTTGAAACTAATTTGACTCGACGCTGATGCTGCGTTCAACAGCATGTTTATTAAATCGTAATGACATACAATTCATACAACAGCGCTTAGTCCGTAATCAATTAAGCGTTCAGGATGAACTTATCTGCGCCATTCATGATGTAATTGATTATCATGCCATGTAGTTGATTATGACAGCATATGATTGATGGCTAAACTGGAATCCTCTATTATATCATATGTAGGCTGACGTCACAATCAATGACATTATGAATTACATATCTATGTCTGTCAGCAACTTTTAAAAGTCTGTTTGTTGTACAAAGGACATAGAGATCTAATTTTGTTCAAACGAAGTGGATCAGTTTTTCCAGGCTTGCGCAATGGACCTTCCCTTTTTTAGCTATGCCCCGCCCACCACTAGCTAAGTTCCACTCGCATCTCGCTGTGTTGGGATTGATCGATCCCCGAATGCCCTAGCCATCAATTTCCTGAAAACTATACAGGGAAGCTGTTGAATATTTTTTAACTAATTTAACTGGGTGCTGTTGCTGCCTATGGCAGCAACAGCGCCCAGTCAAATTAGTTTCAAAATATTTAACAGAAAATTTATTAAATAGTAAAAGCAAACAATTTGTACAACAACGCATAGACTGTCTTCAAATATGCGTTCATGACATCCTTATCGACACCATTCATGATCTCATTCATTATGATGTCATTCTTCACATCACGTCATATGATGGGTGGGTACTCTGGAAAGGTGAATTATTTGATTAATCATGATTATTTTTTCAAATATGATCATGGATGATTACAAAACTAAATAATCGATTAATCAAAGATTTTCAATCTCCAAGATAGTTGTTTTTCCAAATGTAAAGTAACGTACACCATCTATTAGTAGCTTAGGATTCTATTAGGACAAGAGGTGTTCAATTTCCAAACAAACGTCTTTGAGAAAGGCTTACTTTAGGTATATTTCAAGAAAAAGTTGAAATTAATTATCTAAAATGGTTAAAACTGATAGACACTAACACGAAAATTTAACAATTTCCTGGTACAAATTCTTGGCGCCTTACGACTATGTTTAATATACACTTCAAAAACATCATCGTGGAAGTGAAATTATTAGCATCACATATCCTTTAATAAAGGCTGTTTATTATTAGCTCACCTGGCCTGAAAGGTCAAGTGAGTTTATGCCGTGGCGACTGTCCGTCGTGTGTACGTCATCTGTCAACTTTTCCTTTAAGCGACGCCTTCTCAAGAACCACTGGGCCAATTTCAATTGTATTTGGCAGTGATCCAAGTTTGTTCAAAGGAAGCCGATCAGCCAATTTGGCCGGTGGCCATCTTGGATTTCGGCCGATTTTAGGAAACGTCTTTAAAAAATCTTCTCAGAAACCGCTGTGTGGAATTGATGCAAACCCTATGAAATATAATCTATGCAAGAGCTGAACCAAGTTTGTTCAAGGGAACTTGATTGGTCAAATGGTTTGGCAGCCATCTTGGTTGACCTAGTTTTAGCGAAAATGACTTCTTGTCCAGAACCGCTGAACGGATCGGGTCGAAATTTGGTAGATATGATTAGGGATTAAGAGCCATTAAAGTTTGTTCAAGGGAAGTTGAACCGGCAAAAAACATGGCCACCATGGGCCAATCAAAATATAGCGTATTTGGTGGCCATATTGGATTTTTTTATTTGATGGATTTTGAGGCCGAAATTGGTTATATATGTGTTTTTGAGTATTCTGATTTTCTAAAAAGTCGGATAAATGGTTTGGCGGCCATCTGTGATCATTTTCCTGCCAAAAGCTCCCATACTAAAGCAATGGGAAATTTTAAATGTCTTCTAACTACTTGGACAATTTCAATTATATTTGGCAGGAAGCATCCTTATGGCATAGAGATTCAAGTTTGTTCAAACAAAGCCGATCGGCCAATTGGGCTGGTGGCCATCTTGGATCTTGTCTGATTTTTAGAAATTTCTTTAAAAATCTCCGAAACCGTTTGAGGGATCGATTCAGAACTCATGAAATATTATCTAGGGAAAGCGCTGAACCAAATTTGTTCACTTGTGAACTTGATTGGCCGAATCATTCGGTGGCCATCTTGGATGAGCTAGTTTTCGAGAAAATGACTTCTCCAGAACTGTTTAATTGATCGGGCCAAAATTTAGGAGATGATATTAATGACTAAAGGCCATTAAAGTTTGTTCAAGAGAAGTTGATACATAAAGAAACATGGCCTCTGTTTTCTTGTTACAAGTCTACACAACTCATTAGAGTTCTACTTATTGTTAATGAACATTCTATTTGAAATGCCTATGGTCCAGGTGAGTGATACAGGCCCCTTGGGCCTCTTGTATCAAAATTAGTCTGAAATTTGATATAAAATGTCGTCGTGAAAAATTTAAATCACGCAGTATTAGTAATCCGTTCAGGTTAAAGCAAATTAAGAAGTATCAACAATTTTTAGAGTGAGTACTCTGATATAAATATCCTGGACTCGGAACTCAGATATCGCTATATATTATAATTGCGTGATGGTAACCGAGTATTGTATTAGTCCGAAAAATGCAGTAAAATGGTACCTGTTTGATAACAGGAAGGGTTATGATCAATGCGATCTTCCCGGTCTCAAACTCCTGTTAGCGTACTCGCGAGAACATGTCATGATGCACCTCCAATCACAAAAGAGTTATTTTGTTGCCAACATAATTTCTCAAAAATTTGATTCCACTTTGGATCATTATATGTTGGTCACTTACATTGGGCTGTCTGTCTTGCCGGATTGCATCTATATTGTGTTCAGAGTTATTACTCTAATTGTTTATAATAGCATTTCTGAATGCCTGTTACTATCTGGCAATTAAACTGGAGGCGGTTTTATTTATCTTACAATTCTCGTTCCAAGTAAAGTTTGTATGGATTTTCGAACTGGTCGAAATATTCCCTGTTGCATAGGTATTTGTGTTCAATAAAACTTTGTTCAAGTTCCCCGACCCTAACGCGCAATTACATGTGCGATATAATCAAAAATTCTGATTATTTGTTCAAAATTGTCGCGATTATGAAAACTGAATAATCGTGTAACCATAGGTTTTTCTACGTTGGATTTTCCGAAAAGTTTCTCTGAGATTATATACATGTATCAAAGATTTATATTACAGAAATCTCACTTGCCATTGTTCCAGCTGAGCGATGCAGGCGCCTTGTGCCTCTTGTTAGTTATGGTGATTTGTAACATTGTCTCCTCGAGAACCACTGGACCAATTTTAACCAAATTTGGTAGGACAAATCCTTGTTCTTCTTGCAATTCTGGACAAAACGTTAGGGTTATTTACTTATAGACAATGGCCTATGTGGTTGAAATGCCTATGTTCCAGGTGAGTGATACAGGCCCCTCAGGTCTCGTGTTACTGTGCACAGCCATAAATCAATTCACGTTTAACCTTTAAAAATAAATCATATATATTTATAAAAACATCTTATCGATTCGTCTGAATAACTACAGCACTCTCATATTCTCTCCACACTTATTCTTTCATTGAAACATCTACAACACGCAACCACAGACATATTTATTGCCATCCTGCATTATTGTACTTGCAGGTGTTTGATGCCCATCATCACTCCATAATCACCATTATTATAATTTTCCTGTACTGCATCGAGTATGATGGTAAGGGGGGAAAACTCTAACTGAAGAACTTACTTCGAGATAATATGACCGTAGTTAGTTCCCTTGTACTATTGTACAGCTATTTGCCTAAACATTTACACGTCTGCAATCCACAGCATCCTATTCAAGGGAGACGATTCCTAAAATTCTTAAGATCTTTGTTTACAGGCAACACTCAGTTATTGGCCTTATATTGATTGCGCTTATAAGGTGTATCATGTTCTAATGTGATATGGTATGTATGATTACTGTATTCTGCAGCTGTAGTAGTAGAAACACCCTACAGCTGCAATCAGTCCTTCTTCGCTTTTGCCCACTGTGTCTTGTCCTCAGCCGAAATCATTAGCTTCCTCAGGTCCATTCTTGACTTGAGTGTACCTAGTTCTGCTTTCTTGAGGTCATCTCGTAGCACGCTTAGCAGATTTATGCAATGACGTCCTCTCCTGGCTTTGTATTTGATGGCTCCGATTAGGGCGAATTCCAAGGCTCTCTGTGCTGGTATCTCTTCTGGCATCCTCAGCACATGACCAAACATGGACCATCTTTGCTGGGTGACTTTTACAGACAGCGGCGACGTATTACACATCTTGTATAGTGCATCGTTGGAAATTATGCTGTCTGACCATCGGTGTCCAGTAATGGTGCATAGGTGTTTGCGGTGGCAGGCGTCGAGTTTGTCTAAAGCTGCCTTTGGAGCTGCCCAGCTGTTACAGTTATACAGCATCAAAGATACACAGGCTGCATTATATAAACGTAGCCTCTTTATCAATGGCATCTTTGATCTACGAATCCATAGCTTCCAGAAGGACTAGAAAGCTATATTCCCCATGATGCAGCGTGCAGAAATGTCAGCAGTACTGCAAAGCAGTGAGCCCAGGATTTTACTTTTCCTCCATGGTTCGCCGCCACGAAGTGGGTCATCATTTTCTATTGTTTCATGCTTTGTCGATAGGTATATGTGGGTGAACTCTGTTTTGGATTCATTCATAAAGAGATTCTAAATTTTTTGGTTTGCTTGCAGCTATTGGGAGAAGTTTGTCAAGGGGGTTATTTTCCTCGTCTATGAAGTCCACATCATCGGCATATTCCATCTCTAGCGGCATGCCCAGTATTGAGACTGGGGGGGGGGGGGGTTTGGTCTTGTGGAACTTTCCTGCACAGATTTCAATGCAGCAGCAAGGTAGCAGGTGAAAAGCTCCGAAGATAGACCATCTCCGATTGATGTCTCAAACTCTACAGACTTCACTGACTTGACTCGTACTCTCAGCTTGGTAGTCTCACTAGTCGTAGCTCATCTTCATTGCAACTGGCCTGGCGTAGTTCATCTAGGATCTTTGAGCATTTAATTGTGTCGAAGGCTCGTGACATGTCAATTCCCATTTTGTGGAAGTCCCAGTGTTTGGACATGACTGCCGACACAGTAGACCCTGTAGGTGGGGCTTAGAATACACCTTCCGTATCCTCTGCGTGTCGTAAGAGGCAACTAAAGGAGTTACGTGTGAGGTAACCCTGACAGAAACTTCGAGTGCTGAAGACGGAGGTTCCAGGCCGCACGGCGCACTCTAATAAACCATGGATCCACGCACTTAACGCTTATGATCATGTCGATAGTCACTTACAGGACTGGCGGTATGATCAGCGAACGAAAAGAAGAAGAAGACTGCAGACACAAGCATGCGTTGATCCCATACAATGTCTGCGCAGCTGCGTCCACGTTTGAAGCCACTTTGACATGAACCGGTGAAGTAATTGATCTTGTCTCGTATGCGGCATAGAGTAACATTGGATAGGATTTTCCGTATCCTGTTGAGGAGCACAATAGGCCGCAGATTGGCTGAGGGCCCAGGTGGTTTCTTGGGCTTGGGTAGTGTGATACGAGTGCCTTGGCTTACAGTGTCGATGGGAAGGTGGTGCATAAAAGCTGAATTGATTAGGTGTGTGATCGGTTTTGAGATAATGTCACTTGCATATTTGAATAGTTCATTACTCATGCCATCAGGTCCAGATGCATGTCCATTTTTCAGGGCTTTAAGTGCCTTCTCAACTCCTGCTGTTTTAATTGGTGTTAGTAATGGCCTGGGGTCTCTTGAGAACAGGTGCAAAGGCTCATCATCATTGTCAGTGAACTGTTCCTTGAACCATTCTCGGATCGCCTCAGCTTTTCCGTGGTCAGTCCCGATAAATTGTCCTTCAGAGTTGTGTACAGTGAGTGGTGGTGTGTAGTCAGTAACTCTCAGGGCTTGGGCTTTTTGTGATAGTCATCCATGGCAGTGATTTCATCTGCTAGGGAGTCTGCCTGTTGAATAGCAAGATCTTTTAAACATTCACTAATGTGGCGCAGAATAATATTGCACTACCGGCATAGTTTCGTGTGCTTTTCACTTTGGCCACTTTGATAGATGCGCAGCCGTAGCGCTTTCTGCTCTGCTGACAGTTTTACTACTAGAGAGTCATCAGTATACCTAGTTTGGTTGTTTTTAAGAACACCTATGGTGCTGGTAGCGAATGATTCCATAGATTTCATTATTTTGGTTAGGCCTTCATTTGGATCGGGGCTGACATCAATGTTAGCTATCTCCTCCCCGAGGGCTTTTTTGTATGACATTTGAGTGTCAGTTTCGCTGATGAGCTTGGGTAGGTTGTAGGTGACTCTACCCTCTTGCCTGGTATGATGTTTATATATTAGGTAGAGGTCATTCACCTGAAGGTGTGTAATGACTAGCTTATGGTCAGAATTGAGGTCTGTGCCTCCATACGAATGACTGTTCCAGAGTAAGGGTGTTGCTTCTGTCTTAGAACCTTTTGGGGCTTTGCGATCAGTAATGTGTCCAGTCCATGTTGTTCGATGATGGCATGGGCATTTGAAAGCCGTATTTGTGACAAATAGGCCATTGGAACTAAGGAATGCCACCAGTGCATCTCCATTGCTGTTGTGTGTGCCCTCTCCATAGGATCCCATGCATAAGCCAAGTCCTGAACTTTTGTCCTCAATTCCGAGTTTACCCAGCTTGGAGTTGAAATCGCCACACATGAACAGTTGCCATCTAGCTGGGATTGTAATGGCGGAGCTCAGTTCTTCATAGAAGGAATCTAATATTGCTGCATTCTCTTTGGCTTTTTCGGTAGTTGGGCCGTATACGTTGACAATTCGACACTTAGTGGTGGTGTGTTTTCACGTAGGTATAGCCAGGTCGATGAATGCAACGCGATCACTGACGTATCCAAAACTAATGACATGATCCAAGACCCTTGGTCCGATTACGAAGCCTAAGCCCCAGTATGTGGCCTCTTTTTGCTCTATGAGCACTAGCTTATGGCCTGTCTGTAGTTGCTGCTCTGAGTGTTTAGCTACTTTAGTCTTAAATGCATGCAATATCGATGTTATAGTGTTCACAGTCTGCACCTAAGGTTTGCCTCTTTGATGTTGCACGTACATTCCATGTAGCTATGGTAAGCTCCTGGGAAGATTGCGTCGTCCGAGGATGTCAAGCACAGTTTCTTGTTTGAAGAAGGGTAGACATAATCAGAGTTGCCTCTGTATGCGGATGTCAGCCCGCAATCCTTGATGACTTAGTTTCCCAAGAAAGTTGTTACTTACGGAGGAGACCAGCGTGAAGGTGTCATCTTTCTCCCCGGTACAGCTTAGAAATAATTTGGAATGTTTCCCAAAAAGAATTTCACGTACTGTTGAATATTTCGGACTTAATTTAATTGGAAGCCATTGCTACCTAAGGTAGCAATGACTTCCAGTCAAATTAAGTTCAAAATATTCAACAGAACACTTCTTACATAGTTTTCAAAATTGTACTAACTAACATGTTTCTGTTTAGGAAACGTGTTTACTTATTTATGAATTGTATTTTTAACTCACCTGGCTTGAAAATACAAGTGAACTTATGCTGTGGCAACCATCAGGCATCTGTCATCCGTCCATCCATCAACTTGTTCTTTAAGCGACTTCTCAAGAACCACTGGGCCAATTTTAATTATACTTGGCAGGAAACATCCCATGGGTAAAGAGATTCTAGTTTGTTCAAACAAACCCGATCAGCCAATTTGGATATCTTGGATTTTGGCCGATTTTAGGGTGGGGGTGGGGGGTTGGAGGGTTTTTTTGGATTTGGGGGTGGGGGGGGGGGGCTGGGTGGTGAGGGGTAGATTCAAAACTCATGAAATATAAGAGCTGAACCAAGTTTGTTCACGGGTACTTTATTTGCCAGTTTGGCGGCCAGCTTGGATAACATAGTTTTTGCGAAAACAACTCCAGAACCACTGAATGGATCAGGCTGAAATTTGGAAGATAAGATTAGTGACTAAGTGACATTAAAGGGATATTCTACTGGGAGATTTTGTGCACCTGGCGTAAAGTACTAATTCTTCGCATTAATTTGAGACCAAGAGCATAATTTTATGCCAACAAATAAAATAAATATCCACAATTTAAACGGCTAACATAACCAGTAGACAGAGGCGCCATTTTGGCCAAGCGTCTGACGTCACCGAGATACCTACTCTCTTTACGCAATCTAGGATAGCCGTAACCAGGGGAGGTAAATCTTCTAGCTCATGTTACAGCATTTACTTCTGGATAATTAGCGTACTAGCTAAGCAACTGACACTTTGCCAGTGTTTGGAGGAAATTAAAATGCAATTAGTGTTCCGATGATCGCACCAACAATTGCAGCGCTAAATTGTCAAAAATTGGCATATTCTATTTTAAAATATTAAAGGTTTATGGCAGGAGCATGTTTACAATCAACCAGTTACAACAAATTCGTTAAAAAAATATGTTAGTTGAATAAATTTTGAAAGTAATTTCTCTGAAAGCTGTTGCTGCCTATTGCAACTGCTGCTTCCAGTCAAATTCCAGTTTCAAAATATTCAACAGGCTATATGTATGGGTCAACGTTTTAAAATTGGGATCAATTAGTTAACTCTTTCAAGGCCATATAGGTATATATATACACATTATGTCACATATAATATCCAATGGTTTTCCACACCAAGAGAATCCGAAATAATTTTGAAAATTTGGCACAGAAATGACTCTCATGGTTACCGAGCCAGTCATTCCATTCAAATGTTTTCTAAAATATTATTCTCTTGCTCATCAACTTGACCACTGCAGCTGTAATCTTTTGATGGCTTGACCATTAAAGTGTTAAAAGCAGATTACTTATGATTTATGGCAGGCGTTCATTGATAAACAATGTCAATATTAACGTTTTAAGCCTTGATTTTGCTCAGTAGAATTTGAATTTTTTCAAAGAAAATGTCAATTTGCAGACCTAGATAAGACTATTTTTGAAAGTTTAGCACTGGAATGACTGGCTCGGTTATCGAGCCAGTCATTCTAGTGGTGAATTTTCAAAAAAAGTTCTCTTGGTCTGCAAATTGACATTTCTCAAGACTACCGTAGAAGCCGTTTTTGGCTGATATGAGTGTTAAAGGGTTAATGAAACTTGGTATGTGGCTTCTCTATGATGGGTGGATTCGAAGGATTCTTCTTTATAGATCCAAAATTTTGGGTGAAAATGCAAGAACCTAACAATCTTTGTCAATTTTCTTGTTTCAAAGTCATCCTATAAATGGTAGCGAAGTACTTATTATCAGGAAGGCAATTTTCAAGATGGTTGGCCATGGCTGGTGGCCATGTCTGATTTTGGATCATCGTTCATTTTGATAGGCTTCTTCCTCAGATCTAGTCAAATCAATCTTTGAAACTTCAACGATTGATTTGACTAGGCATCAATGGCAACCGGATTGGTCTGGCGAAGAAGCGTATCGAATTCGATGACGATTCCAAATCCTAGGTGGCTGCTAGCTATCGGTGGCTATCTGATTCTTGAGGATTTGTTTCCTGATGATAACTCTGCTACCATTTATCACATCGCTTTGAAACTTCATCTATAGGTTGATTGGTACCTAGGCCTATGGAAGAGAGCTATCAAATTCGATGATGATCTGAAATCCAAGATGGCCGTCAGCCACAAGTGGCCATATTGAAAATTTGTCTCTGTATAATAACGCTGTTACCAATTAGCGGATAGCTTTGAAACTTCATACATGTATGTTTATTTGACTATGTCTGGGGAAAAAACCTATCGAAATTGATGATGATCTAAGATGGCCACCAGCCATCGGCGGCAATCATAAACATTTCTTTCCCCATGAAAACTGTACTACAATTTATCAGATCACTCTGGATAATAAATCTATCGACATGACCACCTTGAAAATTTGTTTTCGCATTATAGGTAACTCGGCTACTGTTTATCGGATCGCTCTGAAACTTCATAGATTGATTGGAGTCGGATGGGGTAAGAGACCTGTCGAAATCAACGATGATTCGAAACCAAATATGGCTGCCAGGCACAAGTGGAAATCTTGAAAATTTGTTTGTGGATAATATCTCCGCTACCATTTATCGGACCGCTTTGAAACTTCTTAGGTTGATTGGACTTAGGGTCTGGAGAATAAACCTTTCGAAATCGATGATGATCCCAAATTCAAGATAGTGGACAGCCACCAGTGACAATCTTGAAACTTAGTTACCGGATAACTCTGCCGCTCTCCATTTACCAGATCAATTTAAAGCTTCATAGGTTGATTGGACTAGACCTGGGAAAGAAACCTTTCGAAATGACGAAGAAACAATATTCAAGGTGGCCACCAGCCTCAAGTGGCCACTTTGAAAATTGGTTTCCGGATGATAACTCCACTGCTGTTTAGTGGATCATTTTGAAGCTTCTTAGCACTAGGTATGGAGAAGAAATCGATCGAAATCGGCGTTGATCCGCAATCCATGAGTTTTTCAAATGTTAGTACTGTAAAAAAATAAGAATTGATCTGCGTATTTTTAACATCATATGTTATTGCATATGTTCAAATCCTTGCTTTCATACCTCATGACAAATGTACATGGATTTTGTATTGGAATTCCTATGTGCGTTGAAACCCTTTAACATGCATATCAGCCAAAGCAGCTTCTGCAGTGGTCTTGAGATATGTCCACTTGCATACCAAGAAAAGACCGTTTTTGAAAATAGACCACTGGAGTGAATGGCTCGATAACCGAGCCAGTCATTCCACGGGTAAATTTTCAAGAATAGTTTTCTCTTGGTCTGCAGATGGACATTTTCTAGGAGAAAATTGAAATTTTCAAAAACAAATTTGAGGTTTAAAGGGTTGAATCGCAATGGTTTAAAAATCATATATTAGAGGGATCCTTTGCCCCATCCATTTCTAGCTAACTCAACCCAGTTTTTATGTCTGTTGGAATCGATTCAAAACCAGAATTCCCAGAAATGAGAATCTAAATTTTAAGCTAACTTAATACAGGTAACCTGCTGAATATTTTCAAACTAATTTGACTGGGAGATGTTACTGCCTATGGCCGCAACAACTCCCAGTCAAAATATTCAAGAAAATGTGTACTAATTTGTAAAATCATAATTCATACACTTTTGTGACAGACCTTTTGACGTTCATGATGGCGCTGCATCATTTTCATTTTGCCGTCAACTAACTAGTGATGTAATTGACTATGATGTCACTCACGTGAGATAATTGAGTGACAGATCGGATCCCTCTTATTTAAAGAGCATTTGTATGAAAAGAGCCAGGTGTTCGAGTGATCGTTTGGTCGCTCTTTCAACTTGTCTACATTGGGAAACAATCAGGAGTGAAACGTCTTACACAAAACTTAACTTTATCATCATACTGTATTATATAATGACTTACAAATTATAGAATATTCCATTTAAACTGGGTGTACTTATTTGTATCAGGTTACAGAAAAGTGTTTTACATTATGGCTTGAAATCATTGTAACGGTTCACAATTACAGTAACTTAAGAAGTTTTTGTTTACAATTATTTGATAATTTTGCAAATTGACTTATTGTTACAGATTATATGATACACCCATAAATTTTCGACGCCCCTGATTTAGATTCTGAATAATATTCAGTTATTCTCTTACTCAGTAGGTGTGTGTTTGTGTGGGTAAATGAGTCTCAAAGAACGTAGGTTAAATAAATATGTATTAATAATTACTGAAAATTTGTCAATCGTATCGGAAATATTTCTGATCTGTTAAACTCAAGCTGGCAAAAAGCGCCTTCTGCAATGGTCTTAAGAAATGTCCATTTGCAGACCAAGAGAAGACTATTTTTGAAAATTTTACCAGTGGGATGACTGGCTCGATAAACCGAACCAGTCATTCCAGTGAGAAATTAAAAATATTACTCCTCTCTAGGTTTGAAAATGGATACTTTCTATGAGAAATTTTCTTGAACAAATTTAAGGGTTAAACGGTTAAGGTCTATAATGTGTAGTGCATGTCCACAATTTCCTTTTGAGGCTGAATATTAACTTTTAATCCTAAGTGTCATAAATATAATTATCTTAATCAAAGGCAGCAATCACTTTCAGTCAAAGTAATGTTAAAATGGTCATTTACAAAAATTGCTGTTTGTAAAGTGGTCTTTGGAAATGTTCCAAGCCCAAGAGAAGACTTTTTGAAATGTAACTATCATAAATGACTGTCTCAATGATATGCTTTTAAATTTGCTCAACTAGCAAGAGCGTCATGATCTTATGCCATGACCCCCAGGTTGCTGGGTGGGTCTATATAATTTTTTTGCCTAATTAAGAAAATGATCTGCCAGGGTCAAGAAACTTAGCAACCAGCCATTTTGAGTCGATTTAACTACCTCGCTGCAGCAAGCCACCAGACAATAATTTCAATGAGATAAAACTGTTGAATTGCTGAGTATTTTGAAAACAGTTTGACTGAGAGTTGTTGGTGGCTAAGCCACCATCAACTTTCAGTCAAATTGTTTTCAAAATATTTAGCATGTCCAGAGATATAGCCCCTGGTATAGATGTCTACTGCAAAAACTCGGCGATCAAACGGTTAAAGAAATGCTAATTTAGTATTGTGATGTGTCCAGTACATTGTGGTAAGTGTCCACTTTATATCAACTACTTTCAGACATTTATTAAGCGAACGAGGAAGAAGGGCTATTTATTTATTGACAACCCTCTACCCACGTCACATTATTATCCTCCCCTCACAAATGAAAGGGGGTACTGCATTCAGGTCTCTATGTAAATTGTGAGATCAGGATCGATTAAACTTTTGGCTGTATTGTTATCTCTGAAACTGCTGGTGCGATTTGATTCAAATTTTAACACAAGAAAAAAGTCTTTACAATGTGACTAAAAAGAGCCAATGTCTGTCATCTCTGATTGATGTTGTCTTCTTGAAAACGCATCCATCTTGTCTTCTCATATGAGCTGAAATAAAAAGCATCTCCCTGTCCAGGAATTCTCATAAGGGGCCTTTTGAGGGTATATACAGGTCTTCTACTAAATCCTAAGCACGCTATTGCGAGTCCAAGCAAGAAACATGCACGTTTAAAATGGTTCACATACATGTAATTTGCTTAAAATCATTGGGGTTTTTTTAGAGATGTCAGCCTTGTCAGGGGCAAAAAAAATAAGAAGTCTAGAATTTCCTTGAAATGTTTTTGGGGAGTTCAAACATCAAATTTGGGAGTATAGATCTCCCAGACTTCCAATAATATTTAATAATCATACACAATTTTCAGCTGTCCCACAGAACCCACTGCCACTAATTTTGGGGTCCCAAGTTGCAATCTGGTGTGGAAGCTTGCCCTTGGTGGTCCGAAGAACACTATCAATTTTTGTGTCAAACGGTCAAAGGTCAAAGTCTCTGTAACCTAATTAATGACCCCAAAATTAATAGGGTTCTTCGGACCACCAAGGATATTCTGTTATATTGTTTCCTGATGATAACTTGAGTTCTATTGAAGAGATCATTACCAATCTGGCATGGGAGCTTGTCCTTAGTGGTCTGAAGAACCCTATCGATTTTGGCGTCAAAGGGTCAAGGTCATGGTGACCTAATTAATTATGTAATATTGCGTTTCCAGATGATAATTCAAGTTTTATTGAAGGGATTGTTACCAATCTGGCATCGGAGTCTGTCCTTGCGGGTTCGAAGAACCCTATCGATTTTTGCGCCAAACTGAACAAGGTCACAACTGTGAACTAATTAATTACGTAATATTACGTTTCCGGATGATAACTTGAGTTCTATTGTGGGGATTGTTACCAATCTGGAGTAGGAGCATGTCCTTTGTGGTTCGAAGAAACATACTGATTTTGGGGTCAAACGGTCACATGCTTTAGTTGCTAAATGTTGCTACATTTCAAAAGCCTACGATGGCTGTCATGATTTAATTTTCAACCAATCCGAAAAGTCTAGCCTGTCTGCCTCGGGATATGCACTCAGTTATAAAGGTGCCCTCTATAGTCTGGCAATGTGGTATAAATCCAATCACACAGGTAAACTGGTAAATATTTTGGAACTAGTTTGACTGGAAGTCGCTGATGCCATAAGCAGCAGCAACTTCCAGTCAAATTAGTTTCAAGATATTCAACGAGATGAGTATTACATAATAAATAATATAATGCATTGGCACTTATATGTCTCACACACCATCGCTTGAGGAAACAAAATGATGAGTGATCATTGTTCAACATTTACGCGATATTACAAAGCAGATAATTGTTATACAGACAAGGGAATATGATATGATATGGGATCTATAACCCATAAATTATCAGGGCAATATAACATTTGAGATGAAATTAGTACCCTTTTAATATATACTGGGATCATAAAGCTATATTCATGCACCAATGTTAACTATTTTGCCTTCTGAATTGGTCGATTCTCAGAAAGTTTTCTTAGCATAGGAGGTGCTAAGTACTTTAAATACCCTTTTAATGGTCAAATTTGGTTAAAGAAATTTTAATATCTGCCTATTGAATGTCCGTTTACAGGCCAAAATAATACAATTTTAAAAAATTTATCACTGGAATGACCTCAAAATATTAAACAGCTTTCCTGACCAGCTGTCTTGAAATTGAGTCAGTTTAATTTTAATGGTTAAATCTTTTAACAGTCATATCAGCCAAAAACGGCTTCTATAGAGGTCTTGATAAATGTCCATTTGCAGATCAAGAGAAGACTATTTTTTTAAGTTTACCACTGGAATGACTGGCTTGATAACCGAGCCAGTCATTCCAGTGGTAAATTTTCAAAAACAGTTCTCTTGATCTGCAAATGGACTTTTTTTTATGAGAAAATTTAAACTTTGTTGAACAAATTTAAGTGTTAAATGGTTAATGCTGAATTCTCAGTATTTACATTTCAATACAGCCATGCAAGAAAGCTTGTGAATATTTTGAAAATAAGTTTTGCCGCAAACAGTTTCTTATGTCTCACACAGCAAGCGTTTCCAGACTTTAAATTAGTTTCAAATTACCGGTAGTTAGCAGTATTTCTTACATTCAAAATAACTCTGTGTATTACGTATGTGACCCTATAAGACATAAATAAATACAATTTTGACAAAGATTGTATGGAGAAGGATTCTTATGGGCAGGACATTGTACTGAACGATATTAAATCATAGACATTCACTCGTACAATACAACTCATAGATAAGTTAACATGTTTCAAAATCAATAACAGAAACACGTTATTACTTATCGTATTTCGCTTAATAGTAGCCTATGCTCTAATAGAAGCCTACCCCCTAACTTTGACATATGAGCTCCAATGATTTCTTAGCAGTTTCAAATTGGCAAAACTCTGTATTAGAAGCCGAACCCCTAACTCAGCGGACTGTATAGGAAAATTTTTCTTAAGAGCAAATTTGTAAGAATAGCGTGTATAATAACAACAATCGTGTCGCACAAGGTGTGTCTACATCAGACCGATATCTTCCCTGATACATTCCCGGCCCCTCTAGAAGTCAATACAGGCCTCGGATTTGTAAATCTCGACCGCCTATTAGATTAATAGAAATAGTAGGCCACGTATGTTCAAGATATAATAAAGTTTATTCCACACTTTTGTAGTCAAAATGCTCGTCAAACAGTCTTGGCGTGACTAAATACCTTCCTTATAAATATATTTTAAGACCAAATTTATGTACCAAACAATAAGCACGGGAGAAAATGCGCATCAATTAACGCTGATCAATGTTAAATGATCCAAATTGAATTATTACGAACAACAATATAGTCGGCTTCTTAAGTTGGCGAGCCAGCGGTTCTTGAGATGGGAGGCATCGTATTCTCACGAGATATTATACGTTAACGGGAGTTTATCAAATGGGTACCCATTTTTTAACATCAGTATAATACTCAGTTCCTATCGCACAATGATAATATATAGATATTCCCGAGTTCCGAGTCCAGAATATTTATATCCGAGTACTCGCTCTAAAATAAACTCTTCAATTGGAGGCGAATCATGTGATTTGTATTTTTTCGCGACATAGTAGTAAATGATGTTCTGTTGAAGATTTTGAACATAATAGACCTTTCCACTCTAATCCATCCATTGATTGACGTCATAATCAACTACATGGTGTGTAGAATGACATCATAATTATGTAATGTCATGAATGACGTAGATAAGTACGTCACAAACGCATATTTGAAGACGGACTATGCATTGTTGTACGAATTGTATGTATTTACTATTTAATAAATATTCTGTTGAATATTTTGAAACTAATTTGACTGGACGCTGTATGGCAGCAACAGCACCCAGTCAAATTAGTTACAAAATATTCAACCGCTTGCCTGTATAGTTATCAGGAAATTAATAGTTAGGGCATTCTGGCAATGCTGCGACGTGTGGATGGAGCTTAGCTAGAGATGGGTGGGGCATAACTAAAACTGGAAAGGTCCATTGGATTGGACGACATTAGCAGAAATTTCTTCGAATCCAATTATGCTCAAAATTTTCAACATTACTTTTTATTTTGTTTTAGAACTGTGTGAAGTTATTTCTAAGAAGTACTGTACGGGAATGTTTGAGCATGCAGGACAAAGCTTTTCTGGTTATAGATTTTCTAGACAGATCGATGAATTGTGCGCATGTTCACGTTTATTGCATAGAATCTTTTCTTTGCGTATCGTAGTAATTCATGAAAAAAATATCTCGTAAAGTTGTCTTTTGGCATCAGTCTTTTCGATTAGCAGACCTCCCACTCAAAAGTATTGTTAAGAATTTGGTGTTTTTTAATTGATGTTTTGAAATGAAGTTGTGTTACTTGGGTTTCGGGACTGTATATTTATGATTTTTGCTTTCACAGTATTCATCAGTGTGTGTTTTATGGTATATTTCTTACTTGATATAGAAGGACTGAGGTGTCCGAGCTTTTGGTCATTTGCCAGCTTCGGTTTTGAGTTGTAAAGATACGCAGCTATATGCCAGTTGCTCTACTTAGCTTAGATGCCTTAGAGACTTAGATAATAGTGAAAGTATATTCAAATTTAATCCGTTATTGGTCAAAATTGGTTAAGAAAATCAAACCTTTTGCGTAGTGTTTGTCCATTTGCAGGACAATAGATAAATATTTTTTTTAAGTTTACCATCGGAATGACTGGTTAAGTTATCGAATCAGTCATTCTAGTGGTAAATTTGAAATTAGTACTACACGCTATAGTGGCAACGTACTTTGGCAGCGTTACCAGAAATGTCAAATGTTTTACTGCCAAACAGACTGACCAACCGACCAACCGGACCTGACTGATTGACTGACTGACCTGACTGACTGACAGACAGACAGACCAAGTACTAGCTGTGAGTTGCAAGTAAAAAAAGTAATCTCTTGGCCTGCACTTTGATATTCCCCTGACCACTTCAGGAGTCAATTTTGGCCGATTTGACCATTAACTCTTACCACTGATGTCAATATTCTATCTTTTACTGTGTCAATAACAAAGAAACTGGTGTACATTTTTCAACAATTTTCGTGTAGGATGTTGCTGTCTACGACAGCACCATCTTCCACCAAATTTGTTGAAAAATGATCACCAGTTCATCTTTTAATTTAATTTAAAAATTAAGAATTTTGACATCAGAATGGTAAGGGTTAATGCGTTAAACTGCCATAATATTATCTAATTGACCCGTGATAATAGGCTTATATGCGCGTATAAATGTAAAGTGAAATCAAATTAGTTATTTTTCATAGGTAATTATTTGTATTATTGTTATTTATATCAGACACATGTTACTTTCAAGTGTGTCAACAAATCGTGGCTTACGAGATAGGTTGGTTCTGATTTAATATGTGCATACTTAGTCGCTCAATTCACTCATTTAAGTTTAAGTCATCCAAATACGACTCCTACGCTGGTCTTGAGGAGTCTTTTCAAAATTTTTAAAAATAGATTTTACCCCTAGAATGATGGACTTGATAACCGAGCCAGTCCAGTAGTAAGATTTCAAAAATAGTGTTAACTTGACCTACAAATGACCGTTAATGGCTTAACCATTTCACGGATGAATTCCCCATATCTCATTTTCAATGCTACCATACAGGAAAACTGTTGAATATTTTGAAATTAATTTGACTGGAAGCCGGTATTGCCTTAGGCAACAATGGCTTCCAGTCAAATTAATTTCAAAATATTCAACAGAATAAGTTTTATATCGTAAAGAATGGACTTTTTCAGGGATTTGTCGGTGAAATGGTTAATGGTAAAATTGGCCAACAGTGACATCTGCGGGCATCTTGCAAAATGCATGTCGACTTGCTGGCCCAAGGAATACTATTTTTGATGATTTCACTGGCTACCGGAGTGTCTGCAATGCCATAGTATACAGTAATTCCAGTGTGGAATTTTCTAACTTGGCCTGTAGATGGAATTCTATAAGTAGAAAATGCTAAATGTCTAAAAAAAAATTAGACCATGAAAAATGGACTAATGCATGGTATGTAGGATTCTATTCATGAAAAATTGTGGTAAAATCGTGTGAGTTTGTGGCAATTAGTTTATTACTCACCTGAATATCCCGGAATACAGGTGTGAGAAAATAATTCTTAGCTCAGTATGTTTGAGTGGTTCATTGTTAGAATTGAGCAAATAGAACGCTATACTTGGCTAACGTGTCAATAGAGCATTCTAACATTCAACCCTTTATAAAGAACTCCGATTTGTGAATTCCGTTTCCAACCAAATATAATTATCACCGTCTGAGCTATTTGCTTCAGTGCATTCATAATGTGCTGTAAACACGCTGTTAGTAAATCTTGTATATTTCGAAATTCAGTTGAATTGTTCTCAAAATATTCAGCAATTTAAAAATATATTTGCAGTCTGTAAATGAACCTAATATTTCTGGTAATACTGAATGAAAGCAATTTTAACCCTTTTAAGCCCACAAACTAGAGTGACACGGTATGTGAAATATTTTACAACAAAAGAATTATTTTATTGAATATTTTGAAATTAATTTGACAGGAAGCTGTTGTTGTCTAGTAAAGGCAGCAACAGCTTCCAGTCAAATTAATTTCAAAATATTCAACAGTTTACCTGTATGGTTGCTTTGAAGAGATTACATTAGCATATCAGATTTAAACAGGTAAGGAATATAAATACAGAAAAAAGCCTTGGCTTGTTTTCGCAGAGACTAAGCAGAATTGCTTTTTCACAGTATTCTTAACCATTTAATACTAAAGTTGCCAGAAATCGCTTCAGGTTTAGAAAAATGTCCATTTGCAGACCAAGAAAAGATTATTTAAAAAAATTAACCGCTGGAATCACTGGCTCCATAACCGAGCCAGTCATTCTATTGATGAATTTTCAAAAATAATCTCATTGGTCTGCAAATAAACAATGAGAAAATTTTAATTTTCTTGAACAAGTTTGAGGGTTAAAGGGTTAAGTTGACCATTTTAGCAATATTTGTTTTTACTCAAATGTTTATTCGAGTGGCGATAAATTTCGCATTTTCCGATTCGAATCGGTTTAAAGTGGTTTGTGTTTGCAGATAGTAATGTATAGGTTGATACTTGTTATGCTGTGTTTATTTGTCTGAATTCTTGAGTCGCTGTTTTAGGGAAAGCTGTTGTATATTTGTGCAGCACAATGTTGCTAAAAGCTGTTGCTGTATAAGGCTTCAGCGACACCATGTTTTAACCCTTTAACACTCATATCAGCCAAAAACAGCATCTGTAGTGGTCTTGGGAAATGTCCATTTGCAGACCAAGAGAAGACTATTTTTGAAAATTTACCACAGGAATGACTGGCTCAATAACCGAGTCAGCCAGTCCAGTGGTAAATTTTCAAAAATAGTCTTCTCTTGGTCTGCAAGTGGACATTTTCTAAGAGAAATTTTAAATTTTCTTGAACAAATTGAAGTCTTAAAGGGTTAAAAAAGAATTAACGACCAATTCTGGAAACTTATAATTAATTAGTCAGCAAGTGACGTGTTTTTGCAATTCATACGCTGTTTGATCTTTTTAGAATTTCAATAATGCTATCGTTGTGTTCTGCTTTCTGATTGGTTGAGCTGCTGCTGCTGCTGTCAATCAAACATGACACCAAAATTAAGTATTGGCTAATTATTCTGCCTGGCATTTGAAGATGAGAACGCGGTTGTGACGCAATGCTCAGTAATTTTAACATTATCAAGACTAGGATTTTTCAATTAAATTAAGAAAATTTAATTCTAACTGCTCATATTTGGTCCAATCACTAGGCACAAAATGCTAGAGATAAAATGAGTGGTGTGGATAATTTGTAGAAAATCGTTCAAGCGGTAATTATAAAAGCGTTAGACTAAGATTGGAAGTATGGCCACGCTCCAGGAGAGGAAACCGTCGGAGGGAGCAGGGAGACTACGCAGTACTACAAATAAACTTATTATGATAAGTACGTTGCTACATATTCTGGGTGATGGTATAATTTTTCAACATTTTCATATATCTGGATTTTAAAAAATCAGAAAGATCATAAATAATTTATGGCGATATGTTGAATATTTTGAAATTACTTTGACTGGAAGATGTGTGGAAGATGTTGCTGCCTACGGCAAAAGTAATTTCAGAATATTTAAATGTTTGAAGCTGGTTTTCATTGACACTGGTAAAGTATGTATATGCGTCGTGAACCATGCCAAACCACACCTTTCATTTCAACGATTAATTCTCCATATCTCATTTTCACGCAACCATACAGGAAAACTGTTGAATATTTAGAAATTAATTTGACTGAAAGCCATTGCTGCCTAATAGGCTCAAATTCTAACACATGCAAGGGATTTGCAGATTTTTTTTGGGTGGGGGGGATTATACAGATTTTTTTTTATCATGCTCAAAATTGTGTAATCCTAGTGTATGGTCATACGCTCGGATTACATAACTGAGCGTGACAAAAAAAAATCTGAAAAATCTAAAAATAAATCTGCAAAATTTGAAATCTGTTTACAAGGTGACAAAAACTGGAGGGCGATAGTCTGCAATCTCTGACTACTCGTGTTATATATTTGATATTCTGTTCAACAACCACCTCTCTGACACGCCCAAGTGCCCATCATGTGACCACCCTGATGAATCAGCCAAACATTTTCTCTAACTGCATGCCCTCTATAATGCCCAACGAACCCATCTACAATACGAACTAGATTGATTGGTCGATGATGCGTCATCGCAAATCCCCACGTTCACTGCTTTTAACTTTTGACACCCCCCACAACCTACCCCCATGGCGGAGCGAAATGTAAATGTCATTTTGCACTCCACGATCATATGGGTAACTCACATACCAAATTTGGTTGAATTCCGTCCAACAGTGTCAAAGGAGTTGCATTACAATAAATTTCATAAGTTTTTTACCCCATCCCCAACCCCTAGGGGCAAGGCCAAATGTAAATGTGCTCATGTACTCCACGTTGATATGGGTAATCCATAGACCAAATTTGGTTAAATTCTGTCCAACGGTTTCGGAGGAGATGCATTACAATCAATTTCCACTGGTTAAAATTTGACCTTTTGACCCCTCCCCCACCCCCTGGGGGCAGAGCTAAATATAAATGGCCTCTTGCACTCCGCAATCATAGGGGTAACTCAGATATTAAATTTAGTTGAGGTCCATCAAACGATTTCAAAACTGATTTGACCTTTTGACCCCCTGCCACACCCCACACCCCAGGCGGAGCCAAATCTAAATATCGTCTTGCGAAGCGGAATCATGGGTAACCCACATACCAAACTTGATTTGATTCCACACAATGGTTTGGGAGGAGATAGTGTGATGGACAGACAGACGGAGGCAATTACAATAGCCCCGATGTTTTTTTAAAATGTGGGAATAATTATCCCATAACGGCATCTCTACCACGTTCTAGACCTACCTCACTATAGCGATACTGTCCTGGATCTGCAACAAAATCTCAATCTCAACGCTTGTATGCCAATTCATACGAGACACCAACCGCTTCGACTAATACCAGATACACTGCACCATCCATTTTCTACCGGCAGTCGACGCTCTTAAACCCACAACATCTCAGGAGTACAGGCATGCGTGACTTCACTGCGAGTGCTTCTAAGCATCTCCAGATTCTCATTTCTATTTCTCTGTCTGTCTGTCTGTCTGTCTCTGTCTAAGCTAATCTCTCCATAAAATATTATATATTATAATTACAAAAGAAAAGTGAGAGAAAATTTGTGGGGACACGCCTTTGTCCTCGGTCAGCGTGAGGACTGGAACTCTCTCAATCGCTCTCGCTCTCTCTCTCTCTCTCTCTCTCTCTCACTCTCTTTGTCCCCACGCTGTACAATACCATGCCCACTACTTTGTCCCCACAATGTCCATCTTCATTCTCTCATTTCATTCCCCACCCCAACCCCACAATGTCCAGCATCATTCTCTCACTTCATTGCCCCCCCCCACAATGTCCAGCATCATTCTCTCAATTGTTAGTCCCCATAATGTACATCATCAGTCTCTCACTTGTGGAGGTACGCTGTTTTTAAGCCTGCCACTTTTGCAAAATGCTGTTTGGCCAAGGAATAAAACTTATGTTGAGTCAGCGAAACAATGTTTGCTGTGGTCGTCTTCTTGAGAACCACTGAACAGAGCAAGAAGCATCCTTGTGCTATAAGGATGCAAGTATGTTCAAATGAAGCTGATCAGCTAATTTGGCTTATGGCCATATTGTATTTTGGCTGGTGGGCCACGCCGCCGCCCCCCCCACACCCCACCCCTCACACACCTCTCACCCAAATCATCCCCCAATTATTACTTTAAATTCTCACCACTGTTAATACGCGAGAGCATTGACCTATACTTACTCGAACGAACAAGAGCTAGGTAGAACTTTGATATTGCTGGCACTGATTGTAAATGGTGATATCTCTGGAACCACATAACCCATCTGGTTTATTTTTATATCTCAACCAAGCTGATGATACACGTTCTGATTCATAAAATAGGGCATATTTTGGAAGATACGGTGGGAGGGCTGATCCTAAACTGCTCTAATGACTCGGACTAAAAATTGCCATACATCTGTGAGATCATATGGCTTTATAATTTAAATTTTTTTGTCAACATGTATGTCAACATGTATGTCAACATGTATGTCAGCATGTATGTCAGCATGTATGTCAGCATGTATGTCAACATGTATGTCAAAATCTACAGAGCATGTATGGAGATATTTTGGAGATGGCATAGATGCATAATGCACGATTCAGAGCAAATCATGGATATAGCCAAATATGATATGATTAATATAAAATTAGACAAAATCGAAACTTAGCTGTGACCTTAACAGAGCTTCTCACCTTTTTATCACTGGTAAATTTTATGATTGAAAGTATTTCCTGAGATACGGCATGAAAACATAGGCTGATTGATGAAAAAATATTGCAGCATAGGCCTACATACAGGTATGCTTACATGTAAGTCTATCTGTCCGCAATCCGTCCTGCATATCATACTCACACAGCCTAATCTCAACCCCGCAACGTTGCAAACTCTGCAAGACGCTTCTAGTATCTGTGCCAGCGATGGTCAATGTTTGGACATATTCTTCGAATGACACAGAAAACGTCCACATTAGAATACGGTACTGACTCAGATATAAAACATCATCGTCATCGTCGTCAGCCGCAGCACAATATGCTGGGCCGTTGTAAAGATTTCCTCATATTAACTTGGCTCATTCTCAATGGGCCAAGTAAGCATGACCTAGAAAGCTCGTGAGTCTCCGGGAACACTTCCGCCCAATAATATTTTAGTGTAGATGATGAGGCCATCCATTTCCTGTATTTCCTCATTTAAGTGGACTGTTTTGAAATAATCACCATATAATATTTCAGTAAAATTATTGATATAATATCTATAATGACTATCCTTTGTTATCAGCTCTTTCTGACTGGTAAGTGAAAATATGTGTGCGTGCGTGCGTGCGTGCATGTGTGTGCACGCATGTGGGTATGGGGTAGGTGTGTGTGTGTGGGGTTGAGATTGCCTTCACCACCCAGCTACCCACCAGATACCTGTTCATGTGGACATCATGGCATGTTATGTCATACGTAATTGTACCTGCTAATTTATGTATGTATGTTGTGTGGGGGTGGGGGTGGGGTGGGGGGGGGGGGGGGATGCTTAATAGTTTTAGAGGAAGGCCCTATAATAATCACTGCATCCATATGTCTGTCCATATGTCTGTCCATACAGAACCGCTTCAAATATTTTAATAAAACCTGATATGCCTCAGTTATGATACACAGATGGGCATTTTAATGAATTCACCTTCAGGTCTAATATTTGGGTGAAAATTGCCTTTTTAATTGCAAAAACTCATGATTTTTGTCAATTTTTTCACAAACACCATATCATACAGACTCGTTCAAAATAATTTAATAAAACATAGCACGTAGCTTCTTTATGAGGTCTAGATGTGCCTTTTAAAGGATTCAACTTTATAGGCCTACGTCCAAGAATTTGGGTGAAAATGGGCTTATTAATGCAAAAACTCACAATTTTAGTCCATTTTTTCGAAACAACATATCATACGGAATCGCTTAAAATAATTTTATGAAACTTGGCAAGTTGCTTCATTACGATGGGTAGATGTGCCTTTTGAAGGATTCACCTTTATAGATACAAGATTTTAGTTGAAAATCGGCTTTATAATGCAAAAACTCACGATTTTTGTCACTGTCCCCGTAAACAGCATATCATACAGAATCACTTAAAATAATTTGATAAAACCTAGGTGACTGCGTTATGATGGGTAGATGTGCCTTTTGAAGGACTCACCTATATAAGTCCAAGATTTTGGGTGAAAATGGAAACTTGCAATTCTTGTCCATGCTCTCGCAAAGCATTTGTATTTTATGTCCCCACAATGATGCGAGAAATTTAGTTCTCTCATATAGGCCCATGAAAATAAAATTCTGGCATTAATGCTGATGTAACTACAGCGTATTTGATTGGGTCGTCTTTCTGCCAAGCTTTTTAGAATACAATGGCTGCATCTACACAGAACACAGTGGGTTTAACGTCATATTTTGATACAATCCTACCATGAATGTCACAATAGCGCGATAGTTGACGGGTGGGTAAGCTAATTGGAAAGTTCTATATAGATATAAACCTATGTGGTATAATGCAGTCGTCTATAGCAGCTGTACTATTTCCCCTCTTTCAATTGTGTCTGCTAAGTTTATAGCGCTGCGCAGTTACTATTTTTAGAAACATAAAAGTGATGACGTCGTAGATGTTTTGCCTACTGAGACAAGGCGGGTGATTAGAAGTTGGAGAAATGGCTTTACTGTTCCACTGTAATCGCTTTTGGCTCTGTTACTAGTGGATTTAAGCAGAGTTAAAGGAGCATATTCACACCAAAATGCTTGAAAATAAAATTGTTAAAATTGTCTACTTTTAGTGGCTTTAAGTGTGTGTCTAAATGCAAAGAAATGAAATAAAACTTAATGTAGCCCTATGTTGGTTTAATTCTGTATAAATTATTATAATTCTTTCAATCATGAAGTTGAAATAGTAACTCGTGTCACAACGTAAAACATTATATTAATTTATACATAATGAAATCATCATATGCTAAAATTTATTTCATTTCATTACATCTCAACTAGTCCAAGTTCTCTGACTCCGCCCTGTGCTGATTCCCCGGCATATCAGAATCGGCATATATAGTAGGGTAGAGTTAGAGAACCTGGACTAATCTAGGCACACATTCTAAGCCAACATAGGCCTATACAATTTTAACAATATAATTTTTGAGCATTTTGGTGTGAATATGCACCTTTAACATGGGATTTAATGTTATATGTTCTGGTTCATCCAATGTATTATTTTAGAAGATATAGCGCATTCGGATGTTTATTTTCCAACGAGAAATTTGCCAATATTTTTAATATACCTAATAAAGTACTAAACCTATCGTCCAGAATAATTCACAAAATTGTATGACTATATGGCCCATGTCATACAAATAGCTAGACCCATTACATTTACAGAGTTGCAGCATATGTGTGGACAACTGGACATCTTGTGGGGTACAGTATAGGGAAGGCCTAGTTTGATATTTTATGACAAATCGTGGTTTATCAATTCTCAGACAAAACATTATATTATATGTAGGCCTACATTTAGGCGAGCTTCTCCGATTTCTGTCACTACTGATGTCATGATATATGAATATCCAATACAAAGTGCTATGCTGTTTACGCGAATATTGACAAAATAGTGATTTTTTTGCATCAGAAAACCCATTTTCACCCAAAATCCTGAACCGATAATGGTGAATCCTTCAAAAGGCACATCTGTGTATTATAAGTGAGGGATAAATAACAAGTTTCATTAAGCTATCTGATGTGGTTCTGTATGGTATGCTGTTTGCGAGAGCATGGACAAGAATTGCAAGTTTCCATTTTCACCCAAAATCTTGGACTTATTTATATGATTAAAAATTAAATAATCGAATAATCGTGAATATTTTCTATTGCATAAAATATTTCAAAACCTAACTTTCAATTACTTTTTAATGCGATCTGTCATGAAAAATGACATTTTGCTTAGTGAATGTATGTCCATTTGTAGGGCAAGAGAAGAATATTTTTGAAAATGTATTACTGGAATGCCTGGCTCGAGAATCGAACCAGGCATTCCAGTGATATATTTTCAAAAATACTCTTATCTTGCCCTGCAAATGGACTTTTCTAACACCATTGCAATTTCCGTCATTGATATTCTTTTGTTGTTATGTCTTGGTAATTTGTATCCAAGCTGATTAATCGAGGAATCACGATTATATTTTAATAATCGATCGCGATCACTCAAGGCAATAATCGAACAAGCAGGTTTTTGAAACCGAAATTGGCTTTATATAGTTTTTTTGGTATGCTGATTTCAAATTTGCAACCTAAATTATTGGATAAACATGTTGTTGGCCATATTGGGTTTTTCCCAAGAATATTTTTTTAAAGACTACCAATTGGAATGATTGACTCAGTTATCGAGCCAGGCATTCCAATGATATGCCTGGAAATTTACATTCATCAAGACAACTTGCTGGCGCGTCAATATTAAATTATGAAATTATCAATGAACTTTGTATAAAATTTCCAGAAAAAATGAAAGGCAAGAAACGAGATGGAACTCCGGAGAAGTCGGCTACGCCAAACATGTCCCAGGATGCATTGGATGAGAATCAGGCAGCAATCCGTAACGTGATTATGAATGAGGAGATTGAAAGACTGGAGATCAAGGAAGATGATCTGGCAAAGGTATGGAATAGAGGAATCCGATCTGTCAATCAAGTATCTAACATCATAATCAAATATGTCATGTGTTAGCTGAGATCATGATCAAAATTATGTAGCTTCATCACCAAAATCGTAAAATCTGTCATGAAAGTCTACAAATTTTATGTTTCACCGTCAAAATAGCAGAATTCTATCATGAAAATCAGAGTTTCTTATTAACCCTTTAACACTCAAGCCGGCCAAAGACGGCTTCTGCAGTTGGTCTTGAGAACTATCCATTTACCGATAATGAGAAGAGTATTTTTGAAAATTTACCCGTAGAATGACTGGCTCGATAACATAGCCAGTCATTCCAGTGGTAATTTTAAAAATAGTCTTCCCATGGTCTGCAAATTGATAAAATTTTCTGTGAAAATTTAAATTTTCATGAAAAGAATTGATGGTCAAAGGGTTAAATTGAACAAATACAAATTGTTTTGAATTTAAAATTTTAAGTTCTCATAAATTGATAAAAGAGGTGTATCCTAAATAAGTTTAGAAATATTTATTAGTTTAAGGGCACTTTAACTAACTAGGCGTACATGTATCCACCATTTTAGATATTTGCTGGCACCATTATTTCAGATTCTATTGTTGCCTACCCATTCAGTGATCAGCAATATGGTGGTTTTACTGCCGGAGAAATTACAGAATTTAGCAATTTTAATCACTATTAAATAGAAAAGTGGATTACTTTCTCTTACAGAATTGTGATAAATCTTATTTATTTGTGTACATATTGATGTATTATTTTCTCTTTTTCAAAATAAAATTTGCCTCAAGAAATATTCCCAGTGAAATAAATAAAATTTATCCAGCACTATTTGCCTTTTTCCTGAGTCAGTAACAGCCACAGGTACCATTCTTCTTACAAGTTATTACTACATTACAACCTACCTCCTTGCATTGCTATTGCTCTTTCCTTCTCTGAAGGGAAGCGTAGTAGGATGAAATTTTTACAGCCAATGTTTGCTGTGTTTGTGGTTACAGAGTGACTGATGGCTTCTTCAGGAATCTCCATACTCTCTCCAACGATGAGATCCATAGCAATTCGCTTGAATGCTATATCTCAGAATGAGGCAGGAAGAGGGTTAATACATAACCCAGAGCCAATGAGTGAGTCATAAGGCATAATGACAATCTCATTGGCTGACAGCCATCACATGACTTTGTTGTAGCAACCAAGTCTTCATTTCCTTTCCTACTATTGAAGGAAAGGGAGGCGAAAATTTTTTATAGCCAATTTAGAAGGTTTAAAATTTTTCAATACTGCTATGGTATATTTCAAGTCTGCCCCCACATTGAACTGCGGGATCTGCCGTAAAATGGATAAAAACAGGAGATTCCGCAGCACCCATACAGGGGAAACGTACTCTGCCAGAATCATTGGAAACTGCAAAACCAGGAATCTCATCTATCTCCTTACGTGCACACTATGCCACAAACAGTATGTAGGGGAGACCAAAAGAGAATTCAAAATCAGAATACAAGAACACTTTAGAGATATTGGACATAAAAAGGACACACCAGTGGCCAAACATTTTAACCTCACCAACCATGCACGAATAAACGTCTCCTACAGAGTTATCCAGGTCCTGAGAGGAGACCCCAACTCTGATTCTAACACACCCATTAGCAGAAGGAAAGAGGCATATTGGATACATCAACTCCACACCATGGACCCCATAGGCATTAACCATATTGGATAAGACCACCGCCCCCCCCCCTTTTCTTTCCCCCCCCCCACCCAAAAAAAACCACCCCTCTCCCCCACTCACGTTTTTTAATCTCGTATATTTCAAGTCGTTCAAAGGATCATCAAGATGTCGGAAAAAAAGAAAAGACCTAAGATAAGTGGTTGTAGGTCTTTATGATTAATATTGATTTTATTGATCATTTCTATTTTCGTGGTAGGCGTGTTACCAGTTTTGGTTTTTACGCCAAGAGTATTTTAGACATTGTTATTGTCTATAATTGCTTCTTCCTTACAGTAGCTTGTTTAAGTTACCTATGTACATGCTTGGTTAGCATTTGAGCATGAAATCCATGATATCTCATTAACATACTCTCTTAAAAAAAAAAAAAAAAAAAAAAACCCACCCAATATTAAATAATTTAGAGACTGGTTTGGTCTCTATGGGTTCAGCGCTGTCTGATCCCTTTTTATCTTCGGGACTTTTATGTTCAACAACGTAAACATGAATTTTTGTTTTGCATTTTGTTACACTGGAATTGTTCAGGATTCAACCAATCAAGAAAGTTAAATTATTTTTATTCTTTAGCCAATGATTTTTCCAATTCTGCCCTTGGTTAGTCAGACTTCGTTCTTACTAGCATTTGGCTGATTGGCTGGTGGTTAGATTGGTCCCTGATATAAATTAATGCTTGGAACTCTCTGTCTGATCTCAGTGTAATATCCTAATTTATTTATCAGGCTCATGAACACTTTGATCTAATTCTGAGATAACTCAAGAAATATCTTAACTGTCTTATATCCTATCTTTTATCAGCCTAGCCCTAATAGGAATTTGAGACTTTTTAGCTTTTATTCTTCATTTATATCTTTCTTTATTCAGATATTAGGTATCATACAAGTATGGCTTCCGTGGGTAGGCTTCTTATTCTCTTGGTTATTAGGTCTTCTTGTTTTATTCTTTATCTAGTCCTCTGAGATCCCTTATTACGCGGTTGATCAATTCTTATCCTCATGGACACTTCACTGTTGTCTAGTTCTTCAATCATTGGGGTGGGACCAGTTTGTTGTCTGTTTCCAAGAGTCCTTGATAATTCTTCACTGGTGTAGATCCCTCGATATTTCATTCCGCTATTTACGATTGATTTATAATCATCCTTATTGGTGGTCTTTCCATTTTTGTCTCGTTCATTGCAAGGGTCGTTATACATGATATCTTATTATGGAAAGGTTCCTCTGATTTGTGTTTTACCCACCTGGGGGGTCTCTTTCATCCTCTCTCAGGGGAAGTTAGCCTCCATCCATTCCAAATGTTCAAACACTGATATTCACTATTCAATTTCTCATGGTAGGCAAATTAGTGTCGGCTAGGTCCTTACAGAATAGTAGACCTCATGGTTCCAGTAGAGAAGGTCATGCCTTGGGTTCCTTTGATGAGAACACCTTTCCAGTTTTATCTTAAGCCCCAATGGAATCAATCTCTAGATTCTCTGATTCACCGGATCCTCATCAAGTTTCTATCATGGTTCATTGCCAGTTTTGATTAGATAGTCAATCCCTTTTGTTAGGGATTCCTCTCCATCCTTCAACTCTTCAGTCTATCTTTTTCACAGATACATCTCAGGAAGGATGGGGAGTCTTTTGGAATTCCATAAAGATGCAGGAATCTGGTTCCTCCTAGATTCTTCTTACCACGTCAATCTTTTAAAACTGTGGACTGTTTCATTCCCTAGCTTGTTGGGAACCCATGATTCTCGGTATGTCAATCCTCATCAGGTCAGTCAATTTCACAGTAGTCTTGTTCAGCTATCATCAAAAGGGGGGGGGGGAATTCCAGGCCGGTTTCCCTGGGTCGATAGATCATGATCATTCTCTATTGGTGCAGGTCTCATTACTTAATTCTCATGTGTGTATTTCACCCCTTTTTTCATATCATCTCTCTCATCACCCTATTATTCATCTCTTTCTTGCATCTTCATCTTCTCTTTCTTGCTTCCAGGGGTCATTTATGACCGTCTTTATTATCTTCTCGTTATTCTTTAATTTCATCTCTTTCAAGATGCTTGATAGAACAATTCTTAGAACTTGCTATCTCTTAGTATCTTCCTTACTCGTTATTTCTAACTTCGTATTCTTTCTCTATTTTTAAATCAATTTTGCACAGAAATTTGCCTCCCTCCGGGTTTTGCGCAATGTTGAAATCTGTATTTGAGCAATAGTAATGCAAGGAGGTAGGTTGTAATGTAGTAATAACGACCAGATGGCCCGGAGGGTCTGGTCTTATGTTTTACTAATTACATATACCTACCTCCTTGCATTACGGCCCACGTCATGCCTCCCCTATGTCAAATTATTTATTTTTTTGGGGGTGGGGGGGGGTGGCTTTAGGCTTCGTTCTTTGGTCATATCTTGTTAGAATAGTTATATTCAGTATAAGATATTCACTATATCTCTCAGCCTTAGAGTATACTCGGATATGTCAGTTTTCGACATATTTGGGTATTTATTAAAGATTTTTTAGTCATATAATATTAAGTATTTAGGTAAATTCTTAAGTTTCAGCTTTAGTTGGATTCAGAGTCGAGTAGTGATAGGATCATCTGCCTCTTCATGAATCTGCACAAAGCTGGATTATATGATTGGATTTGTCAAGGAATGAAGACTTGGTTGCTACAACAAAGTCATGTGATGGCTGTCAGCCAATGAGATTGTCATTATGCCTTATGACTCACTCATTGGCTCTGGGTTATGTATTAACGCTCTTCCTGCCTCATTCTGAGATATAGCATTCAAGAAAATTGCTATGGATCTCATCATTGGAGAGAGTATGGAGATTCCTGAAGAAGCCTGCAGTCACTCTGTAACCACAAAGCACAGCAAACATTGGCTGTAAAAATTTCATCCTACTATGCTTCCCTTCAGAGAAGGAAAGAGCAATAGTAATGCAAGGAGGTAGGTATATGTAATTGGTAAAACATAAGACCAGACCCTCCGGGTCGTCTGGTCGTTATGTGGTATTCTATGACAAAATACACTGATTCTTCAATGGCTGCACTCGGAAATGGTATATCATTTTGTAGGGCATTCTCTGTACTTTTAGAAAGTATATTTGGATTATAGCCTATCAATGATTTTGTCATCAATACAATCGATTATTGAAAGACGGAGGTGACAAACAGCCATCAAAAGTACAAATATAATTTGTAAATCTACAGAGAGTGCCCTTATAATTTCTAAAAGTACAGAGAATAGCCTACAAAATTATGTATTTGTTGTGAGGATAGGCATTGCAGAACCAGTGGGGTTTTTTACAAACAATCTGGTGTATCATGTTAAAAAAGAACCTGGTTTAATGTACTAATTAAATATGCAAATTTATGCTAATTAACTAATAATTTATAAATCACTATTCAAATCCAGGTCACTGGCTCTGCCTAATTAAGATACAATCGTGTTCCAAATTTCATGGCAATAACTGCATTAATTTAGAAGTTATTGACATATATGTTTTAAAAATTGGAGTATTATGCTTATATGGTACCATTTTAAGAATAGGGATAGTGTTAATCCAATGACATAATAATATATGACTCCCCTAATTTTGACAAAGTTTATGCAAGCATAGCTGTGACTGCAATGAATAGGCCGATTTTCGAATGGTCTTTGTAATCAGTTTGTTAAGCCGTCTCTAGCTAACCTCCACCCACACCTCGCTCTTGTTGGGATCAATCGATATCTGAGCAACCTGACTATCAATTTCCAAAAAAATACACCTGTAAGCTGTTGAATATTTTGAAACTAATTTGACTGGGTGTTGTTGCTGCCTAACAGCACCCAGTCAAGTTGGTTTCAAAATATTCAACAGCATGTTTATTAAACAGCAAAGAATTACAAAGACATACAATTCAATACAATGTGTCAGACTATTTGAGATTTCATGACTGTCTATATTGAACCCTTTTGTGACGTAATGATTGTGACATCATCATACATGCGCTGAGCTGATTATGATGTCATACAAGGTCCGATGATGATGGACGGATACTCTGGAAAGGTGAATTGTTGGTATAAGACCATTCTTGTAATGCTAATGATAGTCAGTGTTCTGCTGTCTTCCAAGGTGAGTGAATAGCGAGTGCATAGGATAGATCAATACCAGTTGTATGGCGTAAGTGAAAACAAATATATTTATAAAAAGTTATTGAAAACTGCTACCTATTGCAGCAATAGCTTTCTAACAAATTGTTGTCAAAATAATCAGCTGATAATACAATTGTTACTAGGTACAAATTTGATAACTATTTGGCTGAAAATCATTGATGCAACAATTTCAGTCAAATTGGTCTCAAAATAATCAGCAGGGTGTTCAATTTTCCAAGACTTGAAGATATTTCGAGCAACTTTATTGATAGTCATTGCTGACTAAGGCAGCAACAGCTTTGCCAAAATATTCTCAGAATAATCAGCAGTCTTTCTGTTTTGGTCGCTTACAAATGATCAGATTATGCTAAAAAATTATGTTCATTTCATTGTCAATCATGAGGTAAGCGTATTATCCTATTCACTCTAGGCTTATATCAGAGGCGATAAGGCATGTGCTGGTGGACTCATCTTTGCCAATACTAGAATACGCATACATGTATGATATAGGCCTAACTAATTGTGTAGCCAATTTTATTTTATTTACCAAATTTGAGCATTAAATACTTTCACGATGAAGCCAGCCAAAACTGCTCTCTGCAATGATCTTGATAAATGTCCATTTGCAGGTGAAGAGAAGACTATTTTTGAAAATTTACCACTGGAATGACTGGCTCGATAACGGAGTCAGTCATTCTAGTAGTAAATTTTCAAAAATAGTCTTCTCTTCACCTGCAAATGGACATTCTTCAATCAGCAATTATTTTAATTTTCTTCACCAAATTTAGACATTAATTGGTTAAAGGATTAATAACCTGTGTAATGGTCAAGCTGGACATGACAGTGGTCATGATTATGGATGAATCGAGTTTATCCATCGATCATGTGATGTCCATAAGCAACATGTAGGCTGACGGTATAATCAATTACGTCATGAATGACACGATTTACTTCGTTATAATTGCTTAATAGTCCATCAAGTTGTACGAATTGTATGGCTTTACTGTTTAATAAACATTCTGTTGAATATTTTGAAACTAATTTGACTGGGCCATAGGCAGCAATAGCACGCATTCAAATTATTTTGAAAGTATTCAACACCTTACCTGTAGAGTTTTCTGGAAATTGAGATTAAGAGAGAGTGATGGGATTGATCCCAACACAGGCAAAACATGGTTGGAGCTTACCTAGAGATGCGCAGGGCATAGCTAAAACTGGATTCCTCCATTGCACATTTGTAAGCCAAGCAAAGAGAGATTTTTGAAGCTATAGAGCTATTTCATAGAGATCAGCCAAGTAACTCTGATAAATATCTATCTACCTAAAAGCCAGTCATTTCAGTTGTAAGTTTTCAAAAATATGTTTCTTGTCCAGCAAATAGATATTATATTATATGGCTTGTTGGTACAGCATGAATGTAAGGTTTGATGACCACGTTTGATTTTACAGTTACCACGACCGCCGCCTGGTGAGAGGAAAAAGACTCCACCCTTGCGAAGTGTGATGGTGAAGAAGGAAAACATAGTTACCTCCCCTAGTGCTGTTGTCTCAGTGTCTGAATCCAAGAAGCTGAAAACGTATGTGGAAATGTTTTGGTGGGGGGGGGGGGGGGGGTTGTTGTGTGGATGGATGGATGGTGGTGTTGGCATGTTAGTTGGTGAGTGGGTAGATATGGTAGGTGGGTGGCAGTGTGGGCGGGTAGGTGGATTGATGAATGAATGAATAAGTGGTTAAATGGTTGGGTGGGTGGGTTAGTGGGTGGGGGATGGAGGAGGGAGAGATGGACGGATGAATGGATGGAGGGAGGGATTTATAATTCAAATTATTATACATTAATGAGACTGTAATTTTATTAAGCTCAAGCATTATTATCCTTGCCCCATAATCGTAAATGGAAAGAGGGCTGTCCATTTGAGTTTGTCTGTCTGTCTGTCTGTCTGTTTGTCTCTGTCTGTCTCTCTGCCCACATGCGTGTGTGCAATTTGTAGGTATGTCCAGAGCTGTATAGGCTTAAAAAGATCTGTTAAAAAAATCTTTGGTTCAACTTTACCACATCAGGATTTCCAAACTTTGTCCATGATCCGGATTAAAAACAAAATCTGGATTGGATCACATTCCAGATCTATGGATAACTCGGAAACTACTAGTCCAATGTGCGTCAAATTTTAGCACATAAGATATATGCGGCCTTACACTACACCTGTCATTATGATCCACGCAAAAAATGTGGCAAATCTGGAAAGTTAGAAAAAATTCACCTTTCCAGTTTATCCATCCATCATATGACGTCATAATCAACTAAGTGACATGATGAATGATTGGAAATAGTCTGTCTTTAACATGTAATAGCTAAAAGTGGAAGAGTCCATTATATGATAAGTTTCTGAATCATACATTTTCATATCATTCCAATGATTTAACTCTTCAACACTTAAGCCAGCCAAAAACGTCTTCTGTAGTGCTCTTGAGAAATTTCTATTAGCAGACCAAGAGAATGACTCTTTTAGTAAGATATCCCACTAGCATCATTGGCTCAATACCACAGCCAGTCATTCCTGTACTAATTTTTCAAAAATAATCTCTGCATCCGCAAATCAGCATTAAATTTTCTTGAACAAATTTAACGGTTAAATGTTTTAATGGTAATTGTTAACATATGATTTTACTTAATTCATACAGAGTTGTCGTGGCCAAGCCAGCCCCTCCAGATGCGCCCTTGAAACCGCTTGAAAATTCAGGTAAGTCACAAATAATCGGTCAGTAATTTAAATCATTTTGTCTAATTTCAGCATGGAATTGAATATTTTGAAAACAACTTTACTGCCTTTTTGCGAAATTTTCAAAATAATCAGGACAATTTTGACCGTAGCTGAGAGCTTGAAGATGTCAGTGAAAAGGGCGGCAAGGCAATGATGCCTGAATAGCAAACATAATGGACTTTTCCAGTTTATCCATCCATCATATCACATTATAATCACCTACGTGATGTGTAGGATGATTTCATAACCAATTACGTCATAAATGACTTGAGTTAATCCATCTTAAATGCCTAATAGTCTGACACGTTGTACGAATTGTATGTATTTACTATTTAATAAACATTCTGTTGGATATTTTGAAACTAATTTGACTGGGTGCTGTTGCTGCCATAGTTCAAATTAGTTTCAAATTAGTCAACAGCTTACCTGTATAGATCGATCCCAACATGGGCGAAGCGTGTGTGGAGCTTAAATATGGATGGGCAGGGCATAGCTAAAACTGAAAAGGTCCATTGTAGGCCTTTGGTGAATTTACATTTTAATAAACATTTTGGTGAATATTTTGAAAATAATTTGACTGGGAGTTATTGCCGGGCCACAGCTTACATGTAAATTGGCATACAAGTGGGAGGAGCTTGGCTAAAATGATTGGGGAATAACTATATCCATATTTTACAGGTCCTCATAACTCTAGCCATTTAATGGTCAAGCGCTCGATAACCGAGCCAGTCATTCCCGTTGTAAATTGTCAAATATAGTCTCTTATCCTGCAAATTGAAATTCAATAAGTAAATATTTTAATTTTCTTGAGAAAATTTGACCATTAACGGGTTAGTACTTTTCACAGGCTGTAGTTTAGAGAGTTTTTGGTATATGGAAACTTAACGTGACATGTGGATGCATCTTGGGGAAGAGGTGTGCAGTCTATGAACACTGGGTCAGTGTGACCTGCTTTTTACCTACTTGTTGTGCTTCATTGAACATTACCAAAAATTTTTTTCCAGGGCTGGTAGTTTCAAATGTGTTTGGTATACAGCAGCTAAATTAGATATGTGGATGCATCTTATGGAGGAGGTGTGCGGTGTATGAAAACTAGGTCAGCATGACCTACTTTTGAGCTACTTTTCGCAGTTCATTAAACATTACGAATAGTTTTTGTATAGACTGTAGCTTCAAGAGTTTTTGATATACGGGAACGAAACCTGGTGTATGGATGCATTATATGCTGAAGGTGTGTTGCGTATGAAAGGTTGTGACCTACTTGTCATGGTTCGCTGAACATGCTTTTGACCTACTTTTCATGGATCACTGAACATTAAAGGGAATGTTTGTTCGGCCCATAGTTTCTACAGTGTCCCTATGGAGTATGCCTTTGGGGAGCATACATAAGTTTACTGATATGCCTTGTTCTTTAGGTGTCTTGAGAATTGTACTCAATTAGTTGATGAATGTTTTTGTTTTTCACAGGATTTGCAGGACCCCGTTATGATGATGATGGCAAGGTCATCGTGCACAGCATTCTGGGAAGTTATGAACAATTTCGTAATGAAGCTCTCGCTAGAGGCGACCTCCTGGTAATGAAGTAGTTTGGTTTTTTTTATTGCCAACACCACTGCTTTCCAAAAGCACACACATGCATGCACATATGCACACAAATACACAGACACACATGCACACACAAATACGCATGCACACACAAATACACATATGCATGCACGCGCACACATTAACAATTTGTTTGTCATTCTCTAAGTTAACGTCAGCTTGTCAGTGCATTAAATCATTACCCCTTTAATGCCTAACTCAGTCAGAACTGGCAAAAGCCCCAGCTTGCCAATGTCTCTGAGGATAATGAGAATGAACTGGATACACTTTTGCAGACTTATGGCCTTTGTTAGATTTTCATAGTATTTAAACCTAGATGGGGAATATACTTTTGTTGTACATCCATTGATGGATTAACACTAACCATCAGATTTGTTCAAGAAAATTTTCTCTTAGAACATGTCCATTTGCAGACCAAGAGAAGATGATTTCTGAAAATTTACCACTGGAATGATAACCGAGCCAGTCTTTCCAGTGGCAAATTAAAAAAAAAAAGTCTTTTCTCACTCTGTAAATGGACATTTCTCAAGACCACCACAGAAGCTGTTTTGGCCAGCTTAAGTGTTAACGAGTTGTGTCCATATTTGGCAGATACATTGATTTGGCACTATTTTTTGGGTTTATAGCAATGGATACATGTTTGGTCATCAAAGTTATGTCCCTTGTTTTTTTCACAAAAGGACCTACCTATATCAGGCACAGGAGTAGTTGTATCTGATGTTCCAACAGTTAAATATGAGAAGCGTCCACCGTCAACTCTGGATCGTCATGTGACCATCAGTAGTACACAGGACCAGAGTAGTGCGCTAATTAACTGGCAGAATCGGATGATTCAACGTAAACGCCAACAAGGTCACATCTCTAGTGAGTACTCATAATGATTGTCCCCACACATGGATGCACTCACTGACGCACACACACACACCCACCTATCCATCCATCCATCCATCAAATCAATCCATTCATTACTTTATTCACCCACCCACCCACCCACCCACTCACCCATCCATCCATCCAATCAATCCATTGATTCCTTTGTTCACCCACCCATCCATCCATCCCACACTCATGTATTTATTTAATCGCTTGCTCTTTAACTCACTCACTCACTCACTCACTCACTCACTCACTCACTCACTCACTCACTCACTCACTCACTCACTCACTCACTCACTCACTCACTCACTCACTCACTCCCCACCCACTCACTCACTCACAACCTCACTCACTCACTCATTCACTCACCCACCCACCCACCCACCCACCCACCCACCCACCCACCCACCCACTCACTCACTCACCCACCCACCCACTCACCCACCCACTCACTCACTCACTCACTCACTCACACTCACTCACAACCTCACTCACAACCTCACTCACTCACTCATTCACTCACTCACTCACTCACTCACCCACCCACCCACCCACCCACTCACTCACTCACCCACCCACCCACCCACCCACCCACCCACTCACTCACTCACTCACTCACTCACACTCCATTATCTTATTTTGTAGACCTTCTACAGAAAGATACAGACAGCCTTGTAATGAATCAGCAGGAGCACTATCGTCAGACGCAGGAGCAGAGATACCTTATAGATAGAACGATCCCAGCAGTGGATTATGGCAAAGGATGTGAGGAAGACAATTTTAGTTTTAAAAAATTATGCCTCACATATAGAGATATATGTGTGTGCGTGTGCATTTGCATGCATGTATGCATGTGTGCACACGCATGTGTGTGCATACATGCATGTGTGTCTGTACATTTAATAGCATTTGTTTTGTCTGTGTGTTTAGACAGATATCTGCAGTTTTACTGAAGGAATCATCACTAAATATTGGTCAGAGTGTCAGGTCAAACTGTCATGGTCAAGGTGATCCAAGTAAGGGCGTTGTCTTAGATTTTTAAATAATGAAAGGATTTTCACAGGAATAATGGTATGGTGCTCTTGGAGACCTAAAGAATCATTTTGATTTCAGGTCGAAAGGTCAAAGCCATAGTGCCCCAATAGAAGGACCCATTTCCAGCTAAGCTCCGCCCACTTTCTATGAGTGTTGGAATCGATTTGAAACTTTGAAACACGGATTTCCAGAATCTAAATTTCAAAGTACCTATACAGGTAAACTCCCAGGCAAATTAGTTTCAAAATATTTTGTATTTATTAAATTGTAAATTCATCAAAGACATACAATTCATACACTTTCGTGACAGACTTTTTTGGTTTTTTATAAAGGAGCTAGTTCTCATTTTGGTTGTGGTGTCAGATAACAAGTGACGTAATATAGAAATCCAATCTGTCAGTCAAATATATGATGTCATAATGAATTACATCACATGTAGAGTGATGTCACAATCAATTACATCTTGAATGACAAGTTGTACGAATTGTATGTCTTTACTATTTAATAATCATTCTGTCAAATATTTTGAAACTAGTTTGACTGGGCGCTGTCTCTGCCATAGGCAGTTTCAAAATTTTAAACAGTCTAGCTGTAGATTTCCTAGAAATGGAGATTCAGGGAGTTCAGAGGTCGATCAATCCCAGCACGGGTAAAGCATGGGCGGAAATTAGCTAGAAATGGGTAGGGCATCGCTAAAAGTGAATTCATCCATTGATGACTATGTCAGATACTTGAGTAACAGATCAGATCCGTCAATTCACCTGCTGATTGATATTCTGGTTAATTTCTCATTTATTTATTTCTAGATCTCTAGCGTGTTACGCATGTGTGTGCACGAGGGTGTGCGTGCATGTATGCGTACGTACATGTGTGGTGTATATGCGTGCATGTGTGCATGCGTAAGTGCGTGAGTGCATGCGTACGTGCGTGCGTGCGAGCGTGTGCGGAGTGTGGTGCAATCTCTGAATTGTTGATCTTATTGCTATCATTTATTTCTAGATCGTGTTGGCAGTGAGTTCTGGAAACAACGTGAGAGATTCGGTGACGATCTCACCGGCATTCAGTAAGTGATTTCTCTTCGTTAACACTTTGTTGCCCAAATACACAAATGAAGATTTATGATGGGTCCTAGGAGTACTAAATGCCAAATATTGTTTTATACTTTACCCATTTGACCCTCATATCAGCCAAAAATGGATTCTACACTGGTCTTCAGAAATGTCCATTTGCAGACCAAGAGAAGACTATTTTTGAAAATTTACCACTGCTATGACTGGCTCGATAACCAAGCCAGTCATTCCAGTGATAAATTTTCAAAAAGTCTTCTCTTGGTATACAAATGGACATTTTCTATGAGGAAATTTGTTTTCTTGAATAAAATTGAGGATTGACGTGTTAATATTAATGCCGGCCAACTTGGCCTTAGTAAGTGGTCTTGGGGAATGGTCATATATAACAGTTTAACGGTCAAGCCAACCAAAATTGTACATTTGCTGCCCACAGGAAAACAAACAAATGAACTAGTCATTCCCATGGTAAATTTTCTAAAATACTCTTCTGGTCTGCAAATGGACATTCAATAAGCACATTTTGACATTCTTAGCCAAATTTTACCATTAAATGATCGAAACTTACTATACAGATACTTTCTCTGTTTTCTTGTTTTATAGCATGACTTTGAGTCAGAGTGAAGCTGGCTACCCTCCACCTGTTGAACATATTGGCATACCTGATGTGATCAAAGAGGAGAAAGGGGTCACAGGTACGACGTTCTTGTTTGTTGCACATCATCCAATGTCACTTTTGACTCTGTGAACCCGAAAGGACAAATATGAAAAATCATATACAATGCAAGAACTATTCTGTTGAATATTTTGAAGCTAATTTGACAGCAACCTGCTGCTGCCTACAGCAGCAACAGGTTCCTTTCAAATTAGTTTCAAAATATTCAACCCATTACCTGTATTGTTATCTTGAACTTGTGATATTGACAATTTACAGTCCTTTGGACTTGAAAGGCCAAATTAGACAACAAACTATTTACAGTGTAAGAAATCTTGTTGAATATTTTGAAGCTATTGCCATCCTTAAAAGGTTTTTTGGTTGTTCTCTCCCGACCCTGGTGATTGGAGTATGGTAGGTATGTAGGAAATGGTGGGTTTTTTAACATTTCAAAATTGAATTTAAAAAACAAAAAGTATTTTATTTGCGAGTGAAACAGAAATTATAAAACAAAAAGTTTCTAATGTTTATTTGATCCCATTTTGACAAAGGTTGATTCTATTTCCCAACAGGCTTATGTCAGAAAATAGAAATAATTCTTCACGGGGAAACTACATAAAACTTTTTGAGTCAGCAGTTTTTTGGGGTTGGTCGGGAGAGTACGACCAAACTGTTATTTAACGATGGCCTAATTTGACGGTAACAAAACCAGTCATTCTAGTGTTAGATTTTCAAACTTAATCTTCTGTTGGTTTTAGATGGATAGTTTACATTAGAACACTTCACCAAATTTTACTATTAAAAGGTTAATTTAGATTTGAAATCTACACAATAATTTGAAATATTTAAAATATTTAATGTTTAAAAAAAAATCTTTTGCACTGAGGAGCATTTAAAAGAATTATATTGTCCATGATAATAGTGAAATTTCTGATGCAAAGTGCCTTGCATTTGAAGCATCACGTCTCGAAGAGTAAGTCTTTTTTACTGTGAGATGACCGTTTCTAGGTCGATTAGATCTGCGTCGCATGTGAGCTAATGTTGATCATCCTTTTATGTCTACTGTTCTATATTGCACTTGATTGTACTAATTTATTTGTTGACGATTACATTGCAATTTTCACTGTTTATTTGTAGATTGTTGGTGTCCAAATACTGGAGCCGCCATTAAGTATCCCTGGCAGAAGTCTAGTTATCTCGGTGCACGCAAACACCAGCTTCAGAAGCTAATGAATGAGCTAGCACCTCATAAACCTGTAAGTACCATACTTTTCTTCTTCTTCTTTTCGATCGCTGGTATCACACTTGGAGAGCCGTTCTCAAGATGAAATCTGTGGTTTTCTGCAGTTCTTCCACAGGCCCATACAGCTTTTTAAGAAAGGAGGTTGACAAAGGCCAGATCTCTTCTCTCAGCAGCTGATACATACTGCAACATTGAAGTATGTGCTCTGTGGTCTGTTCTGCTTCTCCACAAGGACAAGTGGGCGATGTCGTAAGGTGGAACCGCCTGTACATGTGTTGGTTTAGTCTGTTGTGTCCAGTTCTGAGACGAAAAATGGTCACTTGCTCTGGCCTCGAGTGATGATGGTAGGCATCTTCTGATTGAGATGTTCTATAGAGTGACTTGATGATAGTCTTCATCTCTGTATGGGTAACCATGTTTTCTGTCTGATTCTCTTCTGCACCCACCTTTGCCATCTTGTCTGCTTCCTCTTTTCCTTGGACTCCACAGTGTGAGGGGATCCACTGCAGTGCTATCCGAACGCATTTGATGGGTTGTAGTGCTTCTTCAAGTTGTGGCAGCTTACCTTTGGTGATAGCCTCAAGGACGGAGCGGGCATCAGATAAAAAGACAATCTGTGCAATAGGGTCTGCTGTTCTGCTGATGGTATTAGCTGCATGAACCAGTGCTTCAACTTCAGCTCTGTAATTTGTGCAGTGTTTGCCTGTCGGTATTGCAGCTGACTCATGTTGTCCGTTTGGATACTGTATGTGCAGTCCAGCACCTCCGCTCCTAATTGCATCTTTGGCTGATCCATCTGTGTAGATCCGTGTCCATGTCTCCTGAGGGTAAATTTCTTCCATCATGGCTAGGGTCAGGGCCTTCTTGCTCACATCACTGTGTTCATCTTTGGTTGTGAGATGAGTTACTGTGGTGCGAATAGCTATGCTCTCTAGTTTGTTTTCCCAGGGTGGAGGATCAAGGGTGTGGTTTGGGTCTTCTATTTGTGCTGGCAACATCTCTTGGTGTTTCCTTTGAAGTGCTTTTGTCTCTTTCACAAAACTTGATCTTTTAAGTCTTCCTGATGACAGCTGTGCTTGCCTGATCTTCATCGGGTGGTTGTTGAACGATTTGAACTTTGCAGCTTGGATCGGTGCTTTGCATTCCCTTCCTTTGCTAAGTGGGGGGGGGGGGGGGAATGCCTGCTGTCTGCTCCATTTTTTCTATTGGTGTTGATCTCATTCCACCAGTGATGATGCGCAGTGCCTGGTTTTGTACTCTGTCGAGGTTCTGTTGATGAGATTTAGCTGCTGTCATCCATGAACTGGATCCATACTCACGGTGTGGTCGTACGGCACCTAGGTAGATGGTCTTGAGGATCCTTTCATTTGCACCCCACTTTGTTCCTGCCAGCTTCCTCATGATGTTTAGCTTTCTTCTGGCCTTTGCCTCTACATTATGGATGTGCTCCTTCCATGTTAATCTTCTGTCATAGGTGACTCCCAGGTATGTCTGCTGGTCCTCGTACTCGAGTGGAGTACTGCCCAGTGTCAGATTGCCAACCTTGGTTTTGGTGGACAGTGAGAATAGCATGGCTGATTATTTTTCTTTGTTGATGGTAATACACCAGCGATTGGCCCAAGCTGTAATTCTGTCCAAGGCGAGCTGCATTCTGTACGTGGCAGTCGTTGTGTACTCCTCGGTGCGCCAGAGTACGAGATCATCTGCATAGAGGGCTGCTTGGATCCCATTGGGCAGCTCTGCTCCAATGTCATTAATGAAGAGTATGAACAGAGTTGGTGATAATACTCCGCCTTGTGGCACCCCTTGTCTCAGCAATACATTCTGTCCAGATTGTCCATCCACCAGCACCCTACCTCTGCGATTGTGTAGGTATGACTTGGTCCATCGGAATATGTTGCCACCGATGCCTGTGCGCCGGAGCTTCACGAGGAGGCCATCCTTCCACACCTTGTCAAATGCTTTCTGCAGATCAATAAAGGCAGCTAGCATCACCTTCTTGGCTTGAAAAGTGTCCTCTATGACCTGTGCAAGATGTATTGTTTGATCTTCTGTGCTCCTGTATCTTCTGAAGCCAGCCTGCTCTGAAACTATAATGTTCTCCGACTCCAGATACCGCTGCAACCGCTGGTTGATGATGCGCTCCATGGTCTTGCATATGCAGCTTGTAAGACTGATAGGACGGTAGCTCAGCACTTTCGTCTTGTTCTTCCCTTTTTTCAGAATAGGAGTCATTCTGGCTTCCTTCCAGCACTGAGGAACCTCTCCATTGGTCCAACTGAGATTAAAGATGTCTAGCAACTTGTGAAGAGATGCATTACCAAGGTGTTGGATCATTTCATTCGTAATTCCATCTGGCCCGAGAGATTTCTTCTTCTTCAATTGGCGGATAGCCTTCTTCAGTTCTGCTAAACTAATGTCAACTTTCATTGCATCATGAGTGTCGGTGTCTGTTCTTTCCTTTTGCTCTTTTCTAACCTCTTTGACGCATTCGTGGTATAGAAATGTAGCTTTCTTTTGCATATGCCTTCGCAAAGGCATCTGCAGCCATCTTTCCTGTCAGTGTTTGTCCATCTTCTTCAAGAGTAATCTTCTCTCCCCCGACACCCTCATCATTCAGTGCTTTAGTCAGTCTCCATAGCTTTGTGGTGTCTCTCTCTAAATTAAACCCTGCCGTCTTTTCCCTCCAGCTTCTTCTTTTGACCTCCAGCTTGGTCTTTAGATACCTGGCTTTAGTTTGTTGTAGCGTGAAGTTGTTTTCATGACAGGGATTACCCTCTGCATATTCTCTGGCCTTGTCTACTTTATCATGTGCTGCTTGCAGTTCTATTGTCCAGTAGGGGCGGTAGTTTTTCCTGAACCCTCAAGGAATTGCTTCGTTGGCAGCCTTGAGGATACTTGAATTAAATTCCTTGACCACATTGTTGATGTTTCTCCCTTCTACTGCTATATTTTGGGTAAGCTCATTGGAACGAATGCCGAACAGACTCCAATTTGCCTTTTTGTAGTTCCACCTTGGATGTTGAGGTGAACTTGTCGAAATACTTCCAGAAAGAGAGAGGAGGACTGGGCAGTGGTCGCTTCCTCCTAACTGCGATCCGACCACTCTACTGAGGTTTCTGGTAATGTCTTCTGTACAAAATGCCAAGTCCGGCGTTGTTGTCGAGTGCCACCGGCGCGAGTAGAAGGTAGGCTGATCTGTGGGATCGTTGACAAGTAAAAGGTGCTTTTCAGCTTGCCATGCTTCAATGTCTTCTCCTCGTTTATCAAGTGTTCTGTATCCCCAGCTCTGGGACTGGCTATTAAAGTCTCCCGCAATGAGGAAGTGGCAGTCCGGGACCTGGATTGTGTCAAGTGAGAGATTCTTGTCATTAGGGCAGTAATAATTGACAATGTCAATCACAGAGTTGCTGTTTGTTACCTTGATCTTGATATATTCTGCCTCTGCCATAAAGGTTTTGATCTGGCTGGCGTTCACGCTGTTTCGGACCAAGATGATCACCCCGCCTTTCTTTCTTCCTCTTCGATCACACCGGAAAATCTGGTAACCTCTGATCTTAAATGGTTTTCCTTCTTGCAGGTGTGTCTCTTGGATGCAGCAGATATCAATGTTGTTTTCGTACAGGAACTGTTCGAGCTCTGATTTCTTGTTGGTAACCCCTTCTGCGTTCCAGTATGATGTTAATAGTACCATACAGTAATGGCGGAATTAGGCTTGCGTGATTATTGCTTTGAGTGATCGCGATCAATCATGATTACTCGATTAATCAGCCTGGATACAATTAACCTACATACCAGTAACGACAAGGGCATCCCAATGACGAAAAGTTGCTATGGTGGCTAGCAATGTTGATTTGTAGGCACAGAGAAGGCTATGTTTAAAAATGTATCACTGGAATGCCTGGCTCGATGCGCAGACCAATCATTCCATTGATACATTTGCAAAAAAGTCTTTTCTTGGCTTTCAAATGGACATACAGTCGGTGAAAGAAATGTCAATGTCATGACCTCCCACATTAAAGAGTAGGCCTAAATGAAGAGGTAGGTTTTGAAATATTTTATGCAATAGACATTACTCCCGATTATTCGATTATTTAATTTTGAATCATTTAAATTCACGATTTAAAAAATAATCACGATTTTCGATTTAATAGCGTAATCGCACAAGCCTAGGAGGAATCCAGTCTGTCACTCAAGTGTCTGATGTCATCATCAAAGACGTCACTTATTAGCTCATGTCAGAATCAAAATGACGTAGCTTAGTCACGAACGTGCTACTAATCCATCACGAAGGTGTCGGAATTGTATATCTTAATTGAATTTACAATTTAATAAACTTTCTCTTGATTATTTCTGAAACTAATTTAACTGGAAGATGGTGCTGCCGATTCACAGTCAAATTAGTTTCAAAATAGTTAACTATATACAGGAAAGCGTTTAATATACATATTACATAAACATGTAAATATTTTCGTAAGTTGTTTAAGTTTGATGAAATTATGATTTCTTAAAGTGTGTCAATGTTCCCATGCATATTCCATTCCCGCTTTATCACCTATTGCCACTGTTTGATGCTTTATCTTATCAAAATACCCATTTTCATAGCCCATCATAATAACCGATTTTGTTACTAATGAAAGAATTAACCGAAACTGGTACCCAGCTTCAAATATTCTGGAATGGTAATTCAGTATGGTATCGGTTACCAGATAACTAAACTATCCGTGGTTTGGTTCACATAGTCAATGTGCCTGTACTGTAAACAGCCTAACTGACTATTTTTAACAAATCAAATTTGACACAGCTTTGGCTGTTGACTTACTGTTTTGTTCTCACTATAAGCAGTGTAACCATATTTGATTATTCGCTGCTTGCAGGGCATGCATCCGTCCGCGATTTTTTTTGTCTCAGGATTTTCACGTATAATCACCAAACTTGGTATATGAATGCGTCATAGCCTAAAGGTCTGTCATGTATCAAAAGTAGGTAGTGTGATCTACCTTTTACAGTTCACTCTACACCATAGTTTATTCTTGTTCGGACTAATTTTACAAGCTTTTTGTAGATAGTAACCAAACTTGATGTATGGATGCATTGTAGATTATTGTTGTGTTGCATATCAAAAGTTGGTCAACCTGACCTACTTTTCATGGTTCACTGAGCATGATAGACAATTCTTGTCATGGTTTTAGTTTGAGTTTCTTGTATACATTAACCAGTCTTGGTGTATGGATGCATTCTACTTGTAATTAGTATCAATTCATGGTTCACCAAATTTCTTAATTGCATGCATTCAGTGAAAGGTGGAGTTCAGTGGAAGGCAGGCAGGGTTCAGTGGAAGGCAGGCAGGGTTCAGTGGAAGGCAGGCAGGGTTCAGTGGAAGGCAGGGTTCAGTGGAAGGCAGAGTTCAGTGGAAGGCAGGCAGGGTTCAGTGGAAGGCAGGCAGGGTTCAGTGGAAGGCGGGGTTATCCTTTATGATGCACTGCATCAGTAAAACTCTAGTTCTATATTTTTTCAGGATTTCAGTCGCTTGGCCATTGTTGGCATGAATCAACCCCAGACTGCTCAGGAACGTGACATTGATGTCAAGATGATGTCACAACAGTTTGAGGTGGCTGTAGAAGAGTCGAGCAAGATGGAGGAGGAGGAGGAGGCACTCAGGTAAAGATGCCTGATGTAATATCTTACAAATATCAAACATCTTTATTTATTTTTTTGGCGGGGGGGGGAGGGGGGTTGGGATGGTGTGGGTGAGGGAGAGTTTTGTTGGGGTTTGGTGGGAGGGGTGGAGTATGACGAGGTTGATAATTACTAGCACATGCTGTGATGAAGACTGTACTAAGCTTTATATAACCCAGTAACAGTCATATCACTCCAAAATGGCTTCTGCAGTGATCTGGAGAAATGTCCATGTGCACAACAAGCAAAGACTATTTTTAAATTTTCTTGAACAAATCCGACAGTTAGTGTTTAAGTGTGATTCATTTCTATATATGCCCCACTCATCTTGAGCTAAACTTTGCCCACTTTTTTGCACATGCTGTGATTAATTTTAAACTTTGAAACATGTATTCTCAGAATCTAAAGATGTTGAATATTTTAAAATTAATTTGAGTTGGAACTGTTGCCGATTTTCGACTTCCTAATGGACTTGTGTCATATAGATTGTGACATCAGGTAAAATTGATGTATTTTGTATATGACATCAGCTATTTGAGTGACAGATCAGATGGCTGTAATTTGGTCATATGTTAAAATTTTACTATTGCTAATACACAGCAATGGAGGAATACAGTTTTACCCCCCCCCCACCATCTATCTAGATCCATACATATGCAATATGCAATAACATGATACCTATGCTTTGGCCATATTGTGATCGATCGATCCCTGCACTCCCTGAATCTCAATTTCCAGAAAACTGTACATGTAGGCGGTTGAATATCTTGAAACTAATTTGACTTGGTGTTGTTGCTGCCTATTGCAGCAACAGCGCCCAGTAAAATTAATTTCAAAATATTCAACAGAATATTTATTATATAGTAAAGACATACAATTCTTACAACTTGACCGACTGTTAAGCATTTATATGATGGACTTAATCACGTTATTCATGACGTAGTTGATTATGACATCAACCAACATGTAACATAATTGATTATGCTGTTATGATTGATAGATAAACTGGACTCATCCATTGAAATATGACATCCAAGTATCAAGGGGGTGGTGGAGATACCTAGGCTGGTTTTACATGGAAGCCACATTTGTATCAATATGTTATAATGGACTTTTCCAGTTTATCCATCCATCATATGACATCATAATCAACTATGTGACATGTAGGATGATGTCATAATCAAATAAGTACATCACGAATGCATAATTGGTGAGGGACTACGCATTGTTGTACAAATTGTATGTCTACTATTTAATAACGATGCTCTTTAATATTTCGAAATTAATTTGACTGGGCGCTGTCGCTGCCAGCACCGAGTCAAATTAGTTTCAAAATATTCACCAGCTTACCTGTATAGTTTTCTGGAAATTGATAGTCAGGGATGTCAGGGATCAATCGATCCCAACATGAGCGAGGTGTGGTTGGAGCTTAGCTAAACATTGGTAGTGCATAGTTAAAACTGGAAAGGTCCATTTTGCACACTATATTCATAGTAACTGAAACTACAATGCCTGTTTCTTCCAGGGATCCTCTCGCTGCCCATCCTGATGTTTATCCAGCTCCTTTCTTCGGACCATCACTCCGCTTCGCCGATCAACCCGCTCGTTGGACAGGTGATAGTTACTCGTATAAAAACCAGATTGGTATAGAGGCACGTGTGACATTCGAAACATATGCCGGAGAAAGAGTGACGTCTAATTTGGAAGTATTTAACGATGGGACGACATCTGTATATTATGATTGGAAGGTATGAATATAAATCTTTAGGGACTTTGATCCCAATCTTTACTTTTTGAAAGGCAGATATACTGGAAGGCTATTGAGTAATTAAACATTAACCATTAATGGCTAATACAGTGGTCTTGAGAAATTTATTTTCAGACCAACTGAAGACTATTTTTTAGCTCGACATTGTGAAATAAAATGCTATTGCAATACCCTGCACACCGTCCGGTGGCGGCATTGGTGGTGGCATCAGCATCCAATTTGAGTTTAGCTCAACTTTTCTGTTTATATCTCAAGTTTGGTTAATCATTCTGGACCCAAACTTGGGAACATGTCTCCTTAAACCCTTGCTTTTTTCAGCATTAACATTTCAGGTTTCCCAGCCACTGGAAATCAGGGAAAACCTTGAAAATGGGTTTCCATCTTTCCAGTCAGGGAAAACTCAGGGAATTCTGAAAAAACCCACAAAAATCAGAGAAAACTCATGGAATGACCCAGGCGGGAAGATTCTCACATTTTGCCACCTTGACATATGTGCGCCTGGCCCTTGTGTCATGTGTCCAAGTTGTGTCCATTGACTGAAAAAGGAAATAAATTACGCTTATTATATGCACAGGCTGCCACACTGTTGCATTGTATGCACAGGCTGCCACACTGTTGTATTATATGCACAGGCTGCCACGCTGTTGTATTGTATGCACAGGCTGCCACGCTGTTGTATTATATGCACAGGCTGCCACGCTGTTGTATTGTATGCACAGGCTGCCACACTGTTGTATTATATGCACAGGCTGCCACACTTGTATTATGTGCACAGGCTGCCACACTGTTGTATTATATGCACAGGCTGCCGCATTGTTGCATTGTATGCACAGGTTGCCACACTGTTGCATTATATGCACAGGTTGCCGCACTGTTGCATTGTATGCACAGGCTGCCACACTGTTGCATTGTATGCACAGGCTGCCACACTGTTGCATTTTATGCACAGGCTGCCACACTGTTGCATTGTATGCACAGGCTGCCACACTGTTGCATTGTATGCACAGGCTGCCACACTGTTGCATTGTATACACAGGCTGCCACACTGTTGTATTGTATGCACAGGCTGCCATGCTGTTGTATTGTACGCACAGCCTGCCATGCTGTTGTATTATACGCACAAGTTACCACACTTGTATTATATGCATAGGCTGCCACACTGTTGTATTGTACGCACAGGCTGCCACACTGTTGTATTATATGCACGGGCTGCGACACTGTTGTATGCACAGGCTGCCATGCTGTTGTGTTGTATGCACAGGCTGCCACACTGTTGTATTGTACGTACACACAGGCTGCCACGCTGTTGTATATTTTATCAGTATCTTAGTTGTTATGCTGCAACTACCTCTTGATTTTCCAGCAACCTTGTTAAGTGAAAATATTTGTCATGGAAATTTCTCAGGGGAAACTCATGGAATTTTGTTTTGATAAAGTGCTGGGATCACTGTATTTTCAATTTAGCTCAACTTATATCTCATCTTTGGTTAATCATAATAACATGGCATAACACAATCTTGTTTTTTCAACATTAACAGTTTCCATTTACTTCCACTTAGCAGTTTATATCTAATCTTTGGTTAATCATACTGGACCCAAGCTTGGACATATGCGTCGTTATAATGACCCACCCGAAGGGTCAAGTGAGCTTATGCCATCATGGTGGCTGTCCATCCGTCAAATCATTTCTCCTTAATGCTTTAACTGGTTTCAACTAAATTTGGCTGGAAGAATCCTATGCTGATACTCTCCAGTGCCTCTATTCAAAATTTTAATTGAACAATTATTTGGGTGAAAATCTTGATTTTCTGAAAAATTTACCAGAAATTGTCAAAATGCTACCCCTTAGTTGCTTGACATAATTGAACCACATTTGGCTAGACGGATTCTATGGTGCTAGGCTCTAGAACTTCTATTCAGAATTTTCATTGATAAATTTTTTGGGTGAAAATCTTACATTTTATGAAAAGTTTACCAGAAAGAGTCAAAGCGCTACTCTTCATTAACCGCTGGGCGGATTTCAACTTAATTTGGCGGGAAGGACCCTATTGGACTAGCTTTCAGAACTTTTATATAAAATTTTGATTGGCCAAATTTTCTGGTGGCCATTTTGGATTTTCCAGAAATCCTTTAAAACGTTACTCTCTCTTAATCAATGGACCGATTTCAATGGAACTTGGCCATCCGCACCCACCGTAACCCCCTTCTCCTTTGTGAAACTAAGAATTGCAACATATGCAATAACATGATTTTATGGGGCATCGCAGTGTCATGATTCTATTTTGCCAAAATCTGTCAATATTCGCCAGAGCTATCAACCCTGAAACACTTAAAATTTTGACTCGGGTACTGATCTTGAAGAGTTTTAAACCTACACTCACAATTTCTTGTTCAGTAGACATATTATTCAGAGGCACAGCGTTGTGACTTCATTTCAACGAAATCTGTCCATATGCATCAGAGTTAGCTCCCTTGAAAAACTAACTAGCTATTCATTTTACCGTTCATCAGACATATGTTTTGTGCGCCTATGTTGAGTTTCTAAAATTCTTGGTGGTATACAATGCTAACTGCCAAGTTTTAGCTATGCCCCGCCCATCCATAGTTAGGTTCCACCCGTGCTTCGCTCATGATGGAATTGGTCGATCCCTTAAAACTGTACAGGTAAACTGTTGAATATTTTGAAACTAATTTAACTGACTACTATATGGCAGCCATAGCACCCAATCAAATTAGTTTCAAAATATTTGATAGAATATTTATTAAGTAGCAAAGACATACAATTCGTACAACATGCCGGACTATTAAGCATTTAAGATGGACTAAATCAAGTCATTCATGTTGTAATTGATTATGACATCCTCGTCCATGTCACATAGTTGATTACGACATCATATGAGGGATGGATAAACTGGAAAGGTACTGAATAACAAGAATGGCAGATGCTGACGGACAACTAATAATGTCCATATCCGTTTAACCATTACCACTCTAATGTCAATATTCTATATTTTATTGTGTCCAAAGCAAAGAAACTGGTGTACATTTTTCAACAATTTTAGTGGAGGACGTTGCTGATGTATTGCTGTGTACGACGGCAACTTCTTCCACCACATTTGTTGACAAATAAACAACACTTCACTGTCTTATTTAATTTAAAATTTTTAATTTTTGATGGAGTTATTCCCCTTTCGACTTATGAAATACGAAAAATATCAGTTCCGCACTTTTCTCACACACCTTCATTATATTCATGGACATCCCACAAGACCATAACAGAGGCCGGTTTTGGCCGGCTTGACAGTTAAATAGTTATTATTTGTTTTATTCTTCAGAAACTGCCCAAGAGTAACCCATTTGATGTGAGCCATGCTAAAGTACAGAGGTTCTACTTTAACACCAGCAGTGGTAAGTAAGCTGGTCCAGATATTTTTTAACCTTTTAACCATTTAATGGTCAAGCCAGGCAAAACCGGCCTCTGTTATGGTCTTGTGGAATGTCCATTTACAGGCTAAAAGAATACAATTTTTGGAAAATTTACCACTGGAATTTCAGTGCTAAATTTTCAAAAATCTTATTCTCTTTGCCTGTAAATTGACATTCAAAAGGCAGATATTTAAATTCTGTTGACCAAATTTGACCATTAAAGGGTGAAACCACAAATTTGTTCAAGAAAATTTAAATTTTCTCAAAGAAAATATCCGTTTGCGGACAAAGAGACTATCTTAAAAAATGTACTCGATTATTGAGCCAGTCATTCCAGTTGTAAATTTAAAAAAATAGTTTTGTCTTGATCTGTAAATGGAGATTTCTGAAGACAACTTCAGAAGGCATTTTTGGTCGACTTGAAGGTTAAGATCTTGCTTAGTGAATGTCCATCTACATCTCAAGGGAAGAGATTAAGTTTTAAGATTTATGACTGGAATAGAGGAATCCAGTTTATCTATGTTATTGATGGATAAACTGGAACTCTCCATTCCATCGCGCATGAAAAATGGGCGGAGCTTAGTTAGAAATGGAACCCTCTATTGGGCTTCGAAAACTGATAATGATAATGTGGAGATGGGGTGTGTGGTGGTGGTGTGTGGGGTGTGTATGGGGGTGAGGGGTGCTTGTGGAGTGTGGGTGTGTGGAGGCCCATAGATTAGTAAATCTTTTGAACGTCATCCTTTATTTCTTATCAGGTGTAATCTTACCAGGGGAGACAATCCGCTTTCCATTCGTCTTTAAATCACCGAATGCTGGAGTCTTTACTGAACAATGGCACTTTGAAACTCGACCTATTGTATGTGGTGGCGCCGCCCTTGTGGTGACCTTGAGAGGAATAGCTCTTCAAGAAGACAAATACCAAGAGGAGAGACTTGAGCTAGAGGTGTGTTGAGGAAACGATTCATTTAAATTTTAAATATCAATATTTAATTATCCCATTTGTTAATTAATATTCAGCCCATCATCTAAATAAACTGAGATATGTCGTGTTTAACCCTTTAATGGTCATGCCGGCCAAAACCGGCCTTTGCAGTGGTCTTGAGGAATGTCCATTTGCAGGCCAAGAGAAGACTATTTTTGAAAATTTACAACTTGAATGCCTGACTCCATAACTGACCCAGTCATTCTGGTGGTAAATTTTCAAAAATAGTCATCTCTTGGCCTGAAAATGGACATTCAATAAGCAAATGCTTTAATTTCCTTGACCAAATGTGACCATTAAAGGGTTAAGGCTTTTCAATGTCTGTTTATCCATCCATTCATTTCTCTGTCCATTCTGACTTCCATTTCTGAGCTACAACTAGAGTTCTACTGAAAAACTCTCACCAGTCTGGGCATGCATATTCTCCTTGACATCTCAAAGAAAAGCACTGAATACGGGGCCACAAGGTCAAAGGTCACGGTCATGTTGACTTGATTATGAAAATTATATTTCTACACCATATCTCGAGTTCATTGTGCTTGGCCTGCTGATTTCCCTTGGGGTGTGAAGAACCCCAATGGAGGAATCCAGTTTTAGCTAGGCCCCAGCCATCTCTAGCTAAGCTCCACCCATGCTGTTCCCGTGTTGGGATCGATCGAGCTCTGAACTCACTGACTATCAATTTCTAGAAAACTATACAGGTAATCTGGCACACCGACAGTGCCCAGTCAAATTAGTTTCACAATAATCAACAGCACGTTTATTAAATAGTAAAGACATACAATTTGTACTATCATCAATTAAGCATTCGTGACGAACCTATCTATGTCATTCATAATTGATTATGACATCATCCTACACGTCTCATAGTTGATTACGAAGCCATATGATTGATGGATAAACTGGAAAGGTCCATCAAAATTGTGTTTCTGGATGATAACTTAAATCGATGGATCGGATGTGTCACTCATGTATCTGACATCATAATCAAATGCAATCGCTTATTAGCTGACATCACAATCAAAATAATATAGGTCTGGTACAAAGGTGGAAAAAATTAGTTTCAAAATATTTAACAACATACGTGTGTAGTTAGATTAAATTAGGGATTCTGGAAATCCAGGGTTCAAAATATTAAAATCGATTCAAATTCATGTACAAAGTCAGAGAAAGCTTTGCTAGAAATGAGCAGAATATAACTAGAATGAGGAAGGGGTATCGCTGGAATGGGGGAGTATAGTAGTGGGGCGGATATGTAACAAATTTGAGGTAAGATGTTCCATTCTGGCAGAAAGCATGAAATTTGGCATATAGGTGATTTAAGGTATCCTGATCATAATTAGATGCGGTGCCACGTGATTCTATCAAGGGAACCCATTCAAAATGGCGGATTCAAAATGGCCGCCTTTCCAGCGGAAAATTTGCATTACTCAAGCTCTAGACAGAGTAGAGAAATGGGATTAATGTCAAATTAGGGGTGTCATGGGTCAATCATTATAATTCTACTCACTACAATACTCTAAATATGTAAATATCAATCCTTCCATAGCGACCACCTGTGTTTGATATCAAGACAGTGGCTCTTTAAGATGTGTTATCTAAAAGATCCATCTCTTGAGAACAAAAGCAATATAGCATCTAGAAATAGTTTTAATTACTTGATTTTTTAATATCGAACCAAGTAATGGTCATTATAGATACGTTCAATTATCCTATTAGAGTATGCAAGGCTATACACGATGCTGTTGATTGTTGAATCATGATTCACAGACGTCACATGCACTGTACACTGCATGAGCACAACTGTGTACAAGGTAAGTTGGATTTATAGCATTTGCATCTGCCAGTGCAATTACTTTTGCAAGCACATTTCACGAGTTCCCGGCATGCCTTATATGCATCTGCAAGCAAACTCCATTGCGGTGACCAAGTGTCTCCATCTCTGACCCAACCCCAGTCAGCTGGCGATGGCGTTTTTGCATTTGTGTGGAGTGATTGGTCCCAAAGATGACCTGCCTGGAACGCAGCACGTTTGGTGTGTTGCAGCAGAGCTGCACTGGTCGGAGGAATGTTTTCTAGCTGCCTGTTGCCAAAAGCGAACATCTTTTTCACATATCTGCCCTACTATAGCTGGCTGGAAAGGGGGAGTATAGCTGGAAAGAGGGAGTATAGCTGGAAATAGGTGAGGTATAGCTGGAAAGGGGGGTAATCTAGCTGGAAAGGGGGGAAATAGCTGGAAAGAGGAATGGTATAGCTGAAAAGAGGTGAGTATAGCTGGAAAGGGGGAATATAGCAAGAACTGGGAGGGGTATAGCCAGAAAATGGTGGTGTATAGCTGGAAATGGGAGGTGTATAGCTGGAAATGGGAGGGGTAAAGCTGGAAAGGAGAAGGGTAAAGCTGGAAAGGGGGGAGCATAGCCAGAAAATGGTGGTGTATAGCTGGAAAGGAGAGGGGTAAAGCTGGAAAGGAGAAGGGTATAGCTGGAAAGGAGAAGGGTAAAGCTGGAAAGGAGAGGCGTAAAGCTGGAAAGGAGAAGGGTAAAGCTGGAAAGGAGAAGGGTAAAGCTGGAAAGGAGAAGGGTAAAGCTGGAAAGGAGAGGCATAAAGCTGGAAAGGAGAGGCGTAAAGCTGGAAAGGAGAAGGGTAAAGCTGGAAAGGAGAGGGGTATAGCTGGAAAGGAGAGGCATAAAGCTGGAAAGGAGAAGGGTAAAGCTGGAAAGGAGAAGGGTAAAGCTGGAAAGGAGAAGGGTAAAGCTGGAAAGGAGAAGGGTAAAGCTGGAAAGGAGAGGGGTATAGCTGGAAAGGAGAGGCATAAAGCTGGAAAGGAGAAGGATAAAGCTGGAAAGGAGAGGCATAAAGCTGGAAAGGAGAAGGGTAAAGCTGGAAAGGAGAAGAGTAAAGCTGGAAAGGAGAAGGGTAAAGCTGGAAAGGAGAAGAGTAAAGCTGGAAAGGAGAAGGGTAAAGCTGGAAAGGAGAAGGGTAAAGCTGGAAAGGAGAAGAGTAAAGCTGGAAAGGAGAAGGGTAAAGCTGGAAAGGAGAAGGGTAAAGCTGGAAAGGAGAAGGGTAAAGCTGGAAAGGAGAAGGGTAAAGCTGGAAAGGAGAAGGGTAAAGCTGGAAAGGAGAAGGGTAAAGCTGGAAAGGAGAAGAGTAAAGCTGGAAAGGAGAAGGGTAAAGCTGGAAAGGAGAAGGGTAAAGCTGGAAAGGAGAAGGGTAAAGCTGGAAAGGAGAAGGGTAAAGCTGGAAAGGAGAGGCGTAAAGCTGGAAAGGAGAAGAGTAAAGCTGGAAAGGAGAAGGGTAAAGCTGGAAAGGAGAGGCGTAAAGCTGGAAAGGAGAGGCGTAAAGCTGGAAAGGAGAGGCGTAAAGCTGGAAAGGAGAAGGGTAAAGCTGGAAAGGAGAGGCGTAAAGCTGGAAAGGAGAGGCGTAAAGCTGGAAAGGAGAAGAGTAAAGCTGGAAAGGAGAGGCGTAAAGCTGGAAAGGAGAGGGGTAAAGCTGGAAAGGAGAAGAGTAAAGCTGGAAAGGAGAAGGGTAAAGCTGGAAAGGAGAAGGGTAAAGCTGGAAAGGAGAAGGGTAAAGCTGGAAAGGAGAAGAGTAAAGCTGGAAAGGAGAAGGGTAAAGCTGGAAAGGAGAAGGGTAAAGCTGGAAAGGAGAAGGGTAAAGCTGGAAAGGAGAAGGGTAAAGCTGGAAAGGAGAAGAGTAAAGCTGGAAAGGAGAAGGGTAAAGCTGGAAAGGAGAAGGGTAAAGCTGGAAAGGAGAAGGGTAAAGCTGGAAAGGAGAAGGGTAAAGCTGGAAAGGAGAAGGGTAAAGCTGGAAAGGAGAAGGGTAAAGCTGGAAAGGAGAAGGGTAAAGCTGGAAAGGAGAAGGGTAAAGCTGGAAAGGAGAGGCGTAAAGCTGGAAAGGAGAAGGGTAAAGCTGGAAAGGAGAAGGGTAAAGCTGGAAAGGAGAGGCGTAAAGCTGGAAAGGAGAAGGGTAAAGCTGGAAAGGAGAAGGGTAAAGCTGGAAAGGAGAAGGGTAAAGCTGGAAAGGAGAAGGGTAAAGCTGGAAAGGAGAAGGGTAAATCTGGAAAGGAGAGGGGTAAAGCTGGAAAGGAGAAGGGTAAAGCTGGAAAGGAGAGGGGTAAAGCTGGAAAGGAGAAGGGTAAAGCTGGAAAGGAGAAGGGTAAAGCTGGAAAGGAGAAGGGTAAAGCTGGAAAGGAGAAGGGTAAAGCTGGAAAGGAGAAGGGTAAAGCTGGAAAGGAGAGGGGTATAGCTGGAAAGGAGAGGCATAAAGCTGGAAAGGAGAAGGGTAAAGCTGGAAAGGAGAAGGGTAAAGCTGGAAAGGAGAAGGGTAAAGCTGGAAAGGAGAAGGGTAAAGCTGGAAAGGAGAAGGGTAAAGCTGGAAAGGAGAAGGGTAAAGCTGGAAAGGAGAGGCATAAAGCTGGAAAGGAGAGGCGTAAAGCTGGAAAGGAGAAGGGTAAAGCTGGAAAGGAGAGGGGTATAGCTGGAAAGGAGAGGCATAAAGCTGGAAAGGAGAAGGGTAAAGCTGGAAAGGAGAAGGGTAAAGCTGGAAAGGAGAGGCGTAAAGCTGGAAAGGAGAGGCATAAAGCTGGAAAGGAGAGGCGTAAAGCTGGAAAGGAGAAGGGTAAAGCTGGAAAGGAGAGGCGTAAAGCTGGAAAGGAGAGGCGTAAAGCTGGAAAGGAGAAGGGTAAAGCTGGAAAGGAGAGGGGTATAGCTGGAAAGGAGAGGCATAAAGCTGGAAAGGAGAAGGGTAAAGCTGGAAAGGAGAAGGGTAAAGCTGGAAAGGAGAAGGGTAAAGCGGGAAAGGAGAGGCGTAAAGCTGGAAAGGAGAGGCGTAAAGGTGGAAAGGAGAAGGGTAAAGCTGGAAAGGAGAAGGGTAAAGCTGGAAAGGAGAAGGGTAAAGCTGGAAAGGAGAAGGGTAAAGCTGGAAAGGAGAAGGGTAAAGCTGGAAAGGAGAGGCATAAAGCTGGAAAGGAGAAGCGTAAAGCTGGAAAGGAGAAGGGTAAAGCTGGAAAGGAGAGGCGTAAAGCTGGAAAGGAGAGGGGTAAAGCTGGAAAGGAGAAGGGTAAAGCTGGAAAGGAGAAGGGTAAAGCTGGAAAGGAGCGGCGTAAATCTGGAAAGGAGAAGGGTAAAGCTGGAAAGGAGAAGGGTAAAGCTGGAAAGGAGAAGGGTAAAGCTGGAAAGGAGAAGGGTAAAGCTGGAAAGGAGAAGGGTAAAGCTGGAAAGGAGCGGCGTAAATCTGGAAAGGAGAAGGGTAAAGCTGGAAAGGAGAAGGGTAAAGCTGGAAAGGAGAAGGGTAAAGCTGGAAAGGAGAGGCGTAAAGCTGGAAAGGAGAAGGGTAAAGCTGGAAAGGAGAAGGGTAAAGCTGGAAATGAGAAGGGTAAAGCTGGAAAGGAGAGGCGTAAAGCTGGAAAGGAGAAGGGGAAAGCTGGAAAGGAGAGGCGTAAAGCTGGAAAGGAGAAGGGTAAAGCTGGAAAGGAGAGGCGTATAGCTGGAAAGGAGAAGGGTAAAGCTGGAAAGGAGAAGGGTAAAGCTGGAAAGGAGAAGGGTAAAGCTGGAAAGGAGAAGGGTAAAGCTGGAAAGGAGAGGCGTAAAGCTGGAAAGGAGAAGGGTAAAGCTGGAAAGGAGAAGGGTAAAGCTGGAAAGGAGAGGCGTAAAGCTGGAAAGGAGAGGCGTAAAGCTGGAAAGGAGAAGGGTAAATCTGGAAAGGAGAGGCGTAAAGCTGGAAAGGAGAAGGGTAAAGCTGGAAAGGAGAGGCGTAAAGCTAGAAAGGAGAGGCGTAAAGCTGGAAAGGAGAAGGGTAAAGCTGGAAAGGAGAAGGGTAAAGCTGGAAAGGAGAGGCATAAAGCTGGAAAGGAGAAGGGTAAAGCTGGAAAGGAGAAGGGTATAGCTGGAAAGGAGAAGGGTAAAGCTGGAAAGGAGAAGGGTAAAGCTGGAAAGGAGAGGCGTAAAGCTGGAAAGGAGAAGGGTAAAGCTGGAAAGGAGAGGGGTAAAGCTGGAAAGGAGAAGGGTAAAGCTGGAAAGGAGAGGGGTATAGCTGGAAAGGAGAGGCATAAAGCTGGAAAGGAGAAGGGTAAAGCTGGAAAGGAGAAGGGTAAAGCTGGGAAGGAGAAGGGTAAAGCTGGAAAGGAGAAGGGTAAAGCTGGAAAGGAGAGGCGTAAAGCTGGAAAGGAGAGGCGTAAAGCTGGAAAGGAGAAGGGTAAAGCTGGAAAGGAGAGGGGTATAGCTGGAAAGGAGAGGCATAAAGCTGGAAAGGAGTAGGGTAAAGCTGGAAAGGAGAAGGGTAAAGCTGGAAAGGAGAAGGGTAAAGCGGGAAAGGAGAGGCGTAAAGCTGGAAAGGAGAGGCGTAAAGGTGGAAAGGAGAAGGGTAAAGCTGGAAAGGAGAAGGGTAAAGCTGGAAAGGAGAAGGGTAAAGCTGGAAAGGAGAAGGGTAAAGCTGGAAAGGAGAGGTGTAAAGCTGGAAAGGAGAAGGATAAAGCTGGAAAGGAGAGACGTAAATCTGGAAAGGAGAAGGGTAAAGCTGGAAAGGAGAAGGGTAAAGCTGGAAAGGAGAAGGGTAAAGCTGGAAAGGAGAGGCGTAAAGCTGGAAAGGAGAAGGGTAAAGCTGGAACGGAGAGGCGTAAAGCTGGAAAGGAGAAGGGTAAAGCTGGAAAGGAGAAGGGTAAAGCTGGAAAGGAGAAGGGTAAAGCTGGAAAGGAGAGGCGTAAAGCTGGAAAGGAGAAGGGGAAAGCTGGAAAGGAGAGGCGTAAAGCTGGAAAGGAGAAGGGTAAAGCTGGAAAGGAGAGGCGTAAAGCTGGAAAGGAGAAGGGTAAAGCTGGAAAGGAGAAGGGTAAAGCTGGAAAGGAGAAGGGTAAAGCTGGAAAGGAGAAGGGTAAAGCTGGAAAGGAGAAGGGTAAAGCTGGAAAGGAGAAGGGTAAAGCTGGAAAGGAGAGGCGTAAAGCTAGAAAGGAGAGGCGTAAAGCTGGAAAGGAGAGGGGTAAAGCTGGAAAGGAGAAGGGTAAAGCTGGAAAGGAGAGGCGTAAAGCTGGAAAGGAGAAGGGTAAAGCTGGAAAGGAGAAGGGTAAAGCTGGAAAGGAGAAGGGTAAAGCTGGAAAGGAGAGGCGTAAAGCTGGAAAGGAGAAGGGTAAAGCTGGAAAGGAGAGGGGTAAAGCTGGAAAGGAGAAGGGTAAAGCTGGAAAGGAGAAGGGTAAAGCTGGAAAGGAGAAGGGTAAAGCTGGAAAGGAGAAGGGTAAAGCTGGAAAGGAGAAGGGTAAAGCTGGAAAGGAGAAGGGTAAAGCTGGAAAGGAGAAGGGTAAAGCTGGAAAGGAGAAGGGTAAAGCTGGAAAGGAGAAGAGTAAAGCTGGAAAGGAGAAGGGTAAAGCTGGAAAGGAGAAGGGTAAAGCTGGAAAGGAGAGGCGTAAAGCTGGAAAGGAGAAGGGTAAAGCTGGAAAGGAGAGGCGTAAAGCTGGAAAGGAGAAGGGTAAAGCTGGAAAGGAGAAGGGTAAAGCTGGAAAGGAGAAGGGTAAAGCTGGAAAGGAGAAGGGTAAAGCTGGAAAGGAGAAGGGTAAAGCTGGAAAGGAGAGGCGTAAAGCTGGAAAGGAGAAGGGTAAAGCTGGAAAGGAGAGGGGTAAAGCTGGAAAGGAGAAGGGTAAAGCTGGAAAGGAGAGGGGTATAGCTGGAAAGGAGAAGGGTATAGCTGGAAAGGAGAAGGGTATAGCTGGAAAGGAGAGGTGTATAGCTGGAAATGGGAAGGGTAAAGCTGGAAAGGAGAAGGGTAAAGCTGGAAAGGAGAGGCATAAAGCTGGAAAGGAGAAGGGTAAAGCTGGAAAGGAGAAGGGTAAAGCTGGGAAGGAGAAGGGTAAAGCTGGAAAGGAGAGGTGTAAAGCTGGAAAGGAGAAGGGTAAAGCTGGAAAGGAGAGGTGTAAAGCTGGAAAGGAGAGGCGTAAAGGTGGAAAGGAGAAGGGTAAAGCTGGAAAGGAGATGGGTAAAGCTGGAAAGGAGAGGGGTATAGCTGGAAAGGAGAGGCATAAAGCTGGAAAGGAGAAGGGTAAAGCTGGAAAGGAGAAGGGTAAAGCTGGAAAGGAGAAGGGTAAAGCTGGAAAGGAGAGGCGTAAAGCTGGAAAGGAGAGGGGTATAGCTGGAAAGGAGAGGGGTATAGCTGGAAAGGAGAAGGGTAAAGCTGGAAAGGAGAGGCGTAAAGCTGGAAAGGAGAAGGGTAAAGCTGGAAAGGAGAAGGGTAAAGCTGGAAAGGAGAGGCGTAAAGCTGGAAAGGAGAGGGGTATAGCTGGAAAGGAGAAGGGTAAAGCTGGAAAGGAGAAGGGTAAAGCTGGAAAGGAGAAGGGTAAAGCTGGAAAGGAGAGGCATAAAGCTGGAAAGGAGAAGGGTAAAGCTGGAAAGGAGAAGGGTAAAGCTGGAAAGGAGAGGCGTAAAGCTGGAAAGGAGAGGCATAAAGCTGGAAAGGAGAAGGGTAAACTGGAAAGGAGAAGGGTAAAGCTGGAAAGGAGAAGGGTAAAGCTGGAAAGGAGAAGGGTAAAGCTGGAAAGGAGAGGGGTAAAGCTGGAAAGGAGAAGGGGAAAGCTGGAAAGGAGAAGGGTAAAGCTGGAAAGGAGAAGGGTAAAGCTGGAAAGGAGAAGGGTAAAGCTGGAAAGGAGAAGGGTAAACTGGAAAGGAGAAGGGTAAAGCTGGAAAGGAGAGGCGTAAAGCTGGAAAGGAGAAGGGTAAAGCTGGAAAGGAGAGGGGTATAGCTGGAAAGGAGAGGCATAAAGCTGGAAAGGAGAAGGGTAAAGCTGGAAAGGAGAAGGGTAAAGCTGGAAAGGAGAGGCGTAAAGCTGGAAAGGAGAAGGGTAAAGCTGGAAAGGAGAAGGGTAAAGCTGGAAAGGAGAAGGGTAAAGCTGGAAAGGAGAGGCGTAAAGCTGGAAAGGAGAGGCGTAAAGCTGGAAAGGAGAAGGGTAAAGCTGGAAAGGAGAAGGGTAAAGCTGGAAAGGAGAGGCGTAAAGCTGGAAAGGAGAAGCGTAAAGCTGGAAAGGAGAAGGGTAAAGCTGGAAAGGAGAGGCGTAAAGCTGGAAAGGAGAGGGGTAAAGCTGGAAAGGAGAGGCGTAAAGCTGGAAAGGAGAAGGGTAAAGCTGGAAAGGAGAAGGGTAAAGCTGGAAAGGAGAAGGGTAAAGCTGGAAAGGAGAAGGGTATAGCTGGAAAGGAGAAGGGTAAAGCTGGAAAGGAGAAGGGTAAAGCTGGAAAGGAGAGGCGTAAAGCTGGAAAGGAGAGGGGTAAAGCTGGAAAGGAGAGGCGTAAAGCTGGAAAGGAGAAGGGTAAAGCTGGAAAGGAGAAGGGTAAAGCTGGAAAGGAGAAGGGTAAAGCTGGAAAGGAGAAGGGTAAAGCTGGAAAGGAGAAGGGTAAAGCTGGAAAGGAGAAGGGTAAAGCTGGAAAGGAGAGGCGTAAAGCTGGAAAGGAGAAGGGTAAAGCTGGAAAGGAGAGGCGTAAAGCTGGAAAGGAGAAGGGTAAAGCTGGAAAGGAGAAGGGTAAAGCTGGAAAGGAGAGGGGTATAGCTGGAAAGGAGAGGCATAAAGCTGGAAAGGAGAAGAGTAAAGCTGGAAAGGAGAAGGGTAAAGCTGGAAAGGAGAAGGGTAAAGCTGGAAAGGAGAGGCGTAAAGCTAGAAAGGGGTGTGGTATAGTATTAAGACAGAGGTCAAGTTCCTGTTTTGTTCCATCAATAATTGCTAGAGCTAGTAAGCACATATACCAGTTATAGGGAGCAAACAAGCGAATTGCCCAGATTCCTTACATGTCATTTCAACAAAAGCTAGAATCAAGGGGATTTGTATTGCTTGCAATGCCTTGTTTTCAAAATATTCAGCAGTTTTCGTGTATGCGCCTCCATCTTGAATTGTAAATTAAAATCTGATTGCCAGAAAAATGGTGATACATTCCATGATGATTAGCCGTTAAACCCTTTAATGATGAAGCCATCCAAAAATGCTTTCTGCAGTCGTCTTGAGAAATGTTCACTTGCAGGCCAATAAAAAGGTATTTCTTGAAATTTTCCACTGGAATGGCTAACTTAGTAACTGAGCCAGTCATTTCAGTGGTAATTTTTCCAAGAATACTTATCTTGGCTGCAAATTGGCATTCACTAAGTAAAAGTTCCAATTTTCAAATCTGCCCGATCATAAAAGCATGCTGCATCATGTTCAGTGTGATGTAACCAAGACTGGAGGCTGCTTTAGTTAGCCAGAAGCAGTCAAATTACTTTCAAAATAATCAAGCGCTTGGTTTGAAATTTTGGCTATATTGATGTCACTTATCTATGCAGTCATAAACATTTGATAATGTTTTTGCAATATTCGTGTGTATTTCTATGTTCAACAGAGAGAGCTATCATACAGGCAGGCAGAGCAGATTGTGGGCCAGATTATGGGAACACTAATTAGTGGTATCCAGACACCTGTCAGATGTCAGTCACCCATCGACGCGTACATTACGGATGAGCAGTTATTTACGAGAAACAATCCCAAAGTAAGATGTATATACAGTATGGCTCAGAAATAACTTTTTTTACCAAAACTTAATAAAAACATACTGTTGAATTCTATATTTTGAAGACAATGGAAAAATCCCGTTTTAGCTATGCCCGCTCTATACTCCATCCACACTTCGGCCATGTTGGGATCGATCGATACATGAACTAACTCCCTATCATTTTCCAGAAAACTATACAGGTAAGCTGTTGAATATTTTGAAACTAATTTAGCTGGGTGATGTTGCTGCCTATTGGTGCTCTTGCTGTTGTTTCCTATGGCAGCAACCACCCAGTCAAATTAGTTTCCAAATATTCAACAGAATAGTTATTAAATAGCAAAGACATACAATTCCCTTTAGTCCGTCATTGTGATGAACTTAGCTATGTTATTCATGATATCATTGATTATAATGTCATCCTACATGTTACGTAGTTGATTATGACATCATATGATTGATGTATAAACTGGAATGCTCCATTGGATTGAAAGCCACTGCTGTCTAAGACAACCAATGTCTTCCAATCCAATGGGCCATTCCATCTTTAGCTATGCCCCGCCCATCGCTAGCTAAGCTCCGCCCACACCTCGCCGTGTTTGGATTCATCGATCCCCGAATGCCCTAGCTATCAATTTGCTGAAAACTATACAGGGAAGCTGTTGAATATTTTGTAACTAATTAGACTTAATTAAACAGCACCCAGTCAAATTAGTTTCAAAATATTCAACATAATATTTATTAAATAGTAAAAGCAAACACTTTGTACGACAAAGCACAGACCGTCTTCAAATATGCGTTCGTGACGTACTTATCGACATCATTCATGATGTCATTCATTATGATGTCATTGCACACATCACGCAGTTCATTATGACATCAGATGATGGGTGGGTACTCTGGAAAGGACCATAATGTTCAAAACATTTAACAGAACATTTCTGACTGGCTAACATGTCTCTGTCTTTGTTTTGAAAAGATGTCAAGTTATTTCTGAGAGAGTTACACATAGGATTGCGGAGTCCATGAGGACATTTACATTTGGTTCCACTCCAAAGGGGGTGTCATCAAAGGGTCAAATTGAACTGAATGCAATCCCTGTGAAACTATTGGATGGAATTCAAGCAAATTTGGTATGTAAATTGATTGCGGAGTGTAAGAGGACATTTACTTTTAGCGGATGAGTTCAAAAAGTTAAAGCTGTGAACATGATGGGCCATGGCGGGATATTGACCATCCAATCTAGTTTGTATTGTTTTTGTTTTCTTAGTTTTCTTACCATCCTGATATTGTGAAGGATTTGGCGAGTTTGTACTCAGAGCTTCAATCACAGCAAGATGATCAACAAGTCTCCTCCACACCTGATACCTGGGACCTATCACTCGACACGATTCATGAAGTGAGTGAATATGTCATCATCATCATCATCATCATCAATCATATCATTATCATCACCACCACCACCACACACACCACCACCACCATCATCATCATGATGATCACCACCCTCACCATCGTCATTATCATCATCATCATCAGCACCGCCGCCGCTGTCGTCGTCGCCGCTGGCGCCACCACCACCACCACCATCATCATCATCATGATCCCCACCACCACCACCACCACCATCATCCTCATCATCATCATCAACATCATCATATTTTCTTTCCCACCAATTTCATCAATATTTGGTGGAGTTATTCCTCTTGAAAATGAATATTTGGTGACGATATGGACCAGATTTCTTTGTAAGCCTCATTTCAGAAAGATGTGAGACTGTATAATGCTTGGAATGCCTTGCGTATCTTTTCAGATGGTGTTGGAATTGGACGAGGATGATGAAAACAAGGAGTCTGCCTTTCAGAGGTTAAACAAAGCTGTGAATGATCTAGCCTGCCAACCCTTTACACCTGTGCAGGGAAATATGTACAGAGCATGGTACGAAACTATGTTATACATACCATATACAAGATACATAAACCACAAACCATAAACTTTATAAAAGGGTCCATTTATAGCCAGGCACTACCCATTTCTAGCTAATCTCGGCCCGCATCTTTAGCTCGACTTGGTGAAGTAAAATGAGCTATTGCGATACCGGTGGCGGTGGTGGTTGCGGCACCCAATTTGCGTTTAGCTCAACTTTTCTGTTTATATCGCACGTTTGGTTAACCATACTGGACCCAAACTTGAACATATGCTTCATTATAATAACACGACATGACACAATGACCTTGGGGTCAAAAGGTCATGGTCACTGTAACCTTGGAAATTTATTTTTTTCAGCATTAACAGTTTCCATTTAGCTTGACCTACCCCAAAGGGTCAAGTGACCTTATGCCATGGCGTTCATCCACCCGCCCGTCCATTGTCTGTCTGTCCGTCAAATCGCTTCTTGATGCTTTGACCGATTTCAACCAAATTTGGCTGGAAGACTCCTATGCTGGTACCTTCTAGAACTTCTATTCAGAATTTTTATTGGTCATTTTTTTTTGGGTGAAAATCTTAGATTTTATGAAAAATTTACCGAAAATTTTCAAAATGCTACTCCTTAGTTGCTTGACATATTCAATCATAAAATTTGTCTCATATTTCTGTATATCTGAATGGATTTAGATGAAACATGGCCCAAATGATTGATTTGCATTTTTCACTTTCTTGGATTATCTGTTCAGTGACCTTAACCCATTCACCGACAAATCCCTGAAAAAGTATCTGCTTTACTATATAAAACTTATTCTGTTGAATATTTTGAAATTAATTTGACTGAAAGCCATTGCTGCCTTAGGCAGCAATGGCTTCCAGACAAATTAATTTCAAAATATTCAGCAGTTTTCTTGTATGGTTGCCTTGAAAATGAGATATGGGGTACTGATTACACAGATATAACAACAAAGACATAGCAATGACGAAAGCTGGAATGGTGTTTAGAAATGTACATTTGCAGGCAAAGAGAAGACTATTTTTGAAAATGTATCACTCGAGCCAGTCATTCCAGCGATATATTTTCAAAAATAGTCTTCTCTTGGCCTGCATTAGAAATTTTATACAGTAGAAATTATTCACGATTATTTGATTATTTAATTTTTAAGCATAAAAATTCACGATTTAAAAAAGAATTGTGATTTTTTTTTGGGATTTAATCAGGTACATGCCTAAGCTAATGGTTTCATCAAGTGGTGGAGGAAGCATGACATTTTGGTTAGCTTCTGTGCTGTGTTCTGATATGTCTAACCTATCAGGCCCATGGTCAGCAAACCTATCGCTACTGCTTCTACGTCAATATGACAAGAGAAACCTATTGTTTTAAGCTTTGCCACTGGAATGACTGGCTCAGTTATCGAGCCAGCCATGCCAGTAGTAGATTTTCAAAAATAGTAACTAAACTTTCCTTAAGATAACTGCATGGGATGTTTTTTGGCTGACTTGACACTGAAAAGATTAATATTAACCACTATATTTTTGCCTCTCGAATGTCCATTTGCAGGGCAAGAAGATTACTTTTCTAAATTTAGCACTGAAATGATTGGCTTGGATATTGCAGAGACCAGTTTTGACCGACCTAGCCATTAAACGCTTGAAAGTTCAGGCTGGCAAAATATTGTGTTTGTCGTGGTCTTGATGAATGTCCATTTCCAGACAGATAACTGAGCCAGTCGTTTACCAATGGTGGTAACATTTTCAAAAATAGACTTGTTTTGGCCTGCAAATGGACATTCACTGAACAAAAATATCAATAGAGCAACCCATTTCTAGCTATGGCCAGCCCATTTGGAGCTGAGCTAATTTTAATTTCAAAGTATTCCAGAGAATGTTTATTAAATTGTAAATTCACCAAAGACTTGTAACATATTTGGTTATGACCTCAGATACTCGAGCAACAGATCAAATCCCTCCATTGTCTGGGGGCAGTCTTTATCTGACCTGACCATTTATTGGTTAAGGAGTTTATATTGGCGCAGTATCTGATTGTATTTTACAGCTATCAGTTGCTACAGGAAGCCGTGGATGATCTGGTGTGTCAAGCGGGGCAGATTCGTCAAGTGCTCGGTCTACCGGACAAGGACACCGATGATCTTCTCGACATTGATGGTATGCAAGGTCAGTAATAAACCACTTATATTAACCCCTCCGGTGTCAACTTAACTCTTTAGTCGTCATGCCAACCAAAGATGACCTCAGCAGTGGTGTACATTGTATGTAGAATGTCGATTTGATGGCCAAGTGAAAACTATGTATGAAAGGTTACCATCAAGTAATAAATTTTCAAAAATAGTCTTCTCTTGTCCTGCAAATGGACATTGACAGAATTAAAGCCTAGATATTCTTGACCATTCATAAAAGATCATATTATGTAAATAATGATGCATTCTTCTAATTGATGAATCCAGTTTATCGCTCAATCATATGATGTCATAATCAACAACGTCACATATAGGCGGATGTCATAATCAATTACGTCATGAATGACACGATTTAGTCTGTCATAAACACTCAATAGTCCGTCAAGTTGTATGAATTGTATGTCTTTACTGTTTAATAAACACTATGTTGAATATTTTGAAACTAATTCGACTGGGTGCTGTTGCTGTCATAGGCATTAACAGCACCCAGGCAATTTAGTTTCAAAATATTTAACTGCTTAACTGTATAGTTTTCTGGAAATTGATGTAAATTTGTATCCCCTTACATCTTCTATCAAGTTTGCAGGCTGAGAGAAGACTATTTTGAGAACTTTATCACCTGAATGACTTGCTAGATAAACAAGCCAGCCATTCCAGTTGTAAATTTTAAGAAAATAGTCATCTGTTGGCCTGCAAGTGGACATTCACTAGGCAGACATAGTCATCTCTTGGCCTGCAAGTGGACATTCACTAGGCAGACATAGTCATCTCTTGGCCTGCAAGTGGACATTCACTAGGCAGACATAGTCATCTCTTGGCCTGCAAGTGGACATTCACTAGGCAGACATAGTCATCTCTTGGCCTGCAAGTGGACATTCACTAGGCAGACATAGTCATCTCTTGGCCTGCAAGTGGACATTCACTAGGCAGACATAGTCATCTCTTGGCCTGCAAGTGGACATTCACTAGGCAGACATAGTCATCTCTTGGCCTGCAAGTGGACATTCACTAGGCAGACATAGTCATCTCTTGGCCTGCAAGTGGACATTCACTAGGCAGACATAGTCATCTCTTGGCCTGCAAGTGGACATTCACTAGGCAGACATAGTCATCTCTTGGCCTGCAAGTGGACATTCACTAGGCAGACATAGTCATCTCTTGGCCTGCAAGTGGACATTCACTAGGCAGACATAGTCATCTCTTGGCCTGCAAGTGGACATTCACTAGGCAGACATAGTCATCTCTTGGCCTGCAAGTGGACATTCACTAGGCAGACATAGTCATCTCTTGGCCTGCAAGTGGACATTCACTAGGCAGACATAGTCATCTCTTGGCCTGCAAGTGGACATTCACTAGGCAGACATAGTCATCTCTTGGCCTGCAAGTGGACATTTACTAGGCAGACATAGTCATCTCTTGGCCTGCAAGTGGACATTCACTAGGCAGACATAGTCATCTCTTGGCCTGCAAGTGGACATTCACTAGGCAGACATAGTCATCTCTTGGCCTGCAAGTGGACATTCACTAGGCAGACATAGTCATCTCTTGGCCTGCAAGTGGACATTTACTAGGCAGACATAGTCATCTCTTGGCCTGCAAGTGGACATTCACTAGGCAGACATAGTCATCTCTTGGCCTGCAAGTGGACATTCACTAGGCAGACATAGTCATCTCTTGGCCTGCAAGTGGACATTTACTAGGCAGACATAGTCATCTCTTGGCCTGCAAGTGGACATTCACTAGGCAGACATAGTCATCTCTTGGCCTGCAAGTGGACATTCACTAGGTAGACATAGTCATCTCTTGGCCTGCAAGTGGACATTTACTAGGCAGACATAGTCATCTCTTGGCCTGCAAGTGGACATTCACTAGGTAGACATAGTCATCTCTTGGCCTGCAAGTGGACATTCACTAGGCAGACATAGTCATCTCTTGGCCTGCAAGTGGACATTTACTAGGCAGACATAGTCATCTCTTGGCCTGCAAGTGGACATTTACTAGGCAGACATAGTCATCTCTTGGCCTGCAAGTGGATATTCACTAGGCAGACATAGTCATCTCTTGGCCTGCAAGTGGACATTCACTAGGCAGACATAGTCATCTGTTGGCCTGCAAGTGGACATTCACTAGGCAGACATAGTCATCTCTTGGCCTGCATGTGGACATTCACTAGGGAGACATAGTCATCTCTTGGCCTGCAAGTGGACATTTACTAGGCAGACATAGTCATCTCTTGGCCTGCATGTGGACATTCACTAGGCAGACATAGTCATCTCTTGGCCTGCAAGTGGACATTCACTAGGCAGACATAGTCATCTCTTGGCCTGCATGTGGACATTCACTAGGGAGACATAGTCATCTCTTGGCCTGCAAGTGGACATTTACTAGGCAGACATAGTCATCTCTTGGCCTGCAAGTGGACATTTACTAGGCAGACATAGTCATCTCTTGGCCTGCAAGTGGACATTCACTAGGGAGACATAGTCATCTCTTGGCCTGCAAGTGGACATTTACTAGGTAGACATAGTCATCTCTTGGCCTGCAAGTGGACATTTACTAGGCAGACATAGTCATCTCTTGGCCTGCAAGTGGACATTTACTAGGTAGACATAGTCATCTCTTGGCCTGCAAGTGGACATTTACTAGGTAGACATAGTCATCTCTTGGCCTGCAAGTGGACATTCACTAGGTAGACATAGTCATCTCTTGGCCTGCAAGTGGACATTCACTAGGTAGACATAGTCATCTCTTGGCCTGCAAGTGGACATTTACTAGGCAGACATAGTCATCTCTTGGCCTGCAAGTGGACATTCACTAGGGAGACATAGTCATCTCTTGGCCTGCAAGTGGACATTCACTAGGTAGACATAGTCATCTCTTGGCCTGCAAGTGGACATTTACTAGGTAGACATAGTCATCTCTTGGCCTGCAAGTGGACATTTACTAGGCAGACATAGTCATCTCTTGGCCTGCAAGTGGACATTTACTAGGTAGACATAGTCATCTCTTGGCCTGCAAGTGGACATTTACTAGGTAGACATAGTCATCTCTTGGCCTGCAAGTGGACATTTACTAGGTAGACATAGTCATCTCTTGGCCTGCAAGTGGACATTCACTAGGGAGACATAGTCATCTCTTGGCCTGCAAGTGGACATTTACTAGGTAGACATAGTCATCTCTTGGCCTGCAAGTGGACATTCACTAGGTAGACATAGTCATCTCTTGGCCTGCAAGTGGACATTCACTAGGGAGACATAGTCGTCTGTTGGCCTGCAAGTGGACATTCACTAGGCAGACATTTGAGTTTTCTGTACCAATAATCTTTGATGGTCAAGCCGGCCAAAATGGTCTCTGCAATGGGTTCGACCCCTTTAATGGTCACACCCGCCAAAACTGGCCTCTGCTATGGTCTTGTGGAATGTCCATTTACAAGCCAAGAGAATATAATTTTTGAAAATTCACCACTGGAATGACTGGCTCGATAACCGAGCCAGTCATTCCAGTGATAAATTTTTTTAAATTCTATTGTCTTGGCCTGTAAATGGACATTCAGTCGGCAGAAATTTAAATTTCCTTGACCAAATTTGACTATTTAACAGTCCCCTAAAATGCCGCATACCTACTTAGTGAAATTGCATAGGAAAACTATAATAGAAATCACATTAAAGTTATGTTATTTCGTGAAAATTAGCTCAGTTTTCCAAAAATAGCAAAATTAAGATTGAATGACGTTATCAAATGTGCAAAACCCGCCTGTAGCCTTCTGACATCATCGGAAGAAGACGCGTCATAGAGTGAGCGCCTTTGTTTACATTTGACTTAGTAAATATCGTGTTTTTATTTTAATCCACAACCGCGTAAGTTCAATATAATTTTAATATTTATTAAATTTAGTATCGGTGGATAGCTGATATATCAATATATAATATACAAGTCATCAGATAATGCTTACGCTAAGAAAGTCGTGTCAAAATTCAAGTTACGAGCCCAGGGTTCCTACTTAGAAATCCGGCGGTGGTTCAGTGTGAATGCCTGAAAATAATATTTTCGGAAACAGGAATAATAGAGCTAACGCATAGGGCTTATCACTGCACACAAAATTTCTATGAAAGCTAAACTATCCAGACAAATTTATACTTTTAGCAACAGCAACAACGC
>CM067363.1:29140788-29153288 GCA_034401795.1 Chaetoderma sp. LZ-2023a | reverse complement strand
CTTAGCAGCAAATTTGAAATGGGCCATATCTTTACTTTAGGTTAACATTAGTCACTATAATTTCCAGCTTGGTCGTCTTATGTCGCTTCTCATCGAAGCTCAGTCCAAACCAAATTTAGAATTAGGTAGAGCGAAGACCACAGCAATAAATTGGGCCCGAAATAACTATGGCAGGAAGTTTCATTCTTCATCAATTGATCAGTTTTATGATTTCATCAGACCTTTTGATCCGCATTTTAGAACCTGCCATAGTACAACACCCCCTGTAGGGGTACCTGTGACCTTACCAGGAACATCAACTGCAGGGCCCTCTGTGGCCCTACCAGGCACATCGACTGCAAGGTCAGCCTTGGCCTTACCAGTCATCCCACAATCAAATCGGAAACGGAATAGGTCACCCACTGAGAGCCCCCCCCCCCCCCCCAGTGGTTAAGCGGGTCAATAACCTTGGTCTCCTGTGGTGGATCCGCTCCTGATTCCACTGCCAGAATGGTCACCGTCAGTGTCTGCTCATGTGGATCCTAGTCAGATCCCTCTTCCGGTCTCGCCACTGACCCCAGTCGAGTCTCCTCCCCTTCCACAGAGAGCAGCTACTGACCGACCTGGTCAAAAGACCAGATCGTTGACGCCGAGGTCCAAGCCACTACAACCTAAATTTACGCCCACACATAAGCCCAAACCTACGCCTAGGGATACACCCAAAGAGCATAGGTCTTTCTACAAGTTACGGTTCGTGGTGGATAACAAGAATGAATGGCGCCTTCCTACTCTGAACAAGAAGATTATGCTGATTGGGTCTTCAAATTTAGCTCGTATCAATCAGACACCTCATCCAGATATGCAGGTAGCAATCTATCCAGGTGCTAAGATAAACCACATTAGGAATATGGTTAGAAAATACAATGAGGTCTTCCAACATCAGCGTATCATCCTTAACATCGGAATTAATGATAAGGACGAACTTCAGCATGACACCTCCCAAAGAATTGAGAATCTGTTTAGTACCATGCGTTCAAAATTTCCAAAGGCTAAAGTTCGTTTTGCCAAACTAAATTATTCGAAGCACCTGACTACAACCCAGAAACGAAACATACAATTCGTTAACAGTCGTGTAGAGGCCTTAAGGGTCAAGGTCCCTATCCTGCCCAGCCTCCCCGTGTCTGAATTTCAGGTGGTTGAGGACAACATCCACTGGACTGAGTGCACTGCAAATAGGGTGTATAATAGTTGGTTATCGCACCTTAATTTAAACTAACTACGGGTCAGGGTACTAACCACCCAGAAATTGGCCTGGGTGATAATATCGTTAACCTAACTGGTTCTACATTGGCTGAAGCAGAAAGATCTTTGCTAAATCTCGGTCTAACATATGTACCAACACCACGGCCCAAAGTCGACATAGATGCCCTTTTAGATAATGGCTCATGGGAAATTGAAGAATTTTCTCACCGTGTAAAATTAGCAGACTTTTATCGAAATTCCAAAGAAAACAGCTTTCTACCTTTTGTTGAAAAAACTGGCTGGGCACCTAACTCGAAGTTGGTTGACCCTGCGATCCCTGATAGTATAAAAGCTATCAAGGAACGTGTTGAAAATTTAGAATTTCCTAAAAATCATCAAAGTTTGTCATATCAAGAACGTTTAGCCTTAACAGGTTTGCGTAAGAACAATGACATCGTTATAAAGCCTGCTGACAAGGGATCTGCTACTGTAATAATGCGTAAGGATAATTATATTCGTGAAGCGCATCGGCAACCAGTAATCTGAAACACTACCGCAAATTAGACGAACCACTCTGGCAAAATAATTGTGGTAAATTTAATGGAATCCTTCAAGAAATGGCTGACAACAAGGCCATAACGAAAAAGCAGTTTAAATACCTTACTGCTAAACGAGATTCAAATCCAGGTACGTTTTACCTGTTGCCAAAAAATCATAAACCTATTGAGTCATGGTCCGACCCTATAATACCGCCGGGTCGACCTATTATCTCTGATTGCGGCTCTGAATCTTATCGAATTAGTGAAATTATTGATTACCACCTACAACCAATTGCGAATAGACATTTCAGCTTTTTGAACAACACTGAGGATTTCCTATCCGAGGTCTCCAAAATTTCTGTTCCTCCAAACTCACTCTTGATAACCCTCGACATCGATGGTATGTACACAAACATTGACATCGAAAGGGGTTTGACTTCTGTGCGCAGAGCATTTGATAAATATCCTGATAACAATAGGCCCACTAGCGGAATATTAGCTCTCCTGGAGCTGAGTTTAAAGGGCAATGATTTCGAATTAGCTGGCGAAATCTACCAACAAATCTGTGGATGCGCTATGGATAAACGTTTTAGTCCTAGTTTTGCCAACATCTATGTAGCTGAGTGGGAAGAAGATGCGCTTAACAAATGTCCTAAGCGGCATTTATTTTACCGCCGGTACCTCGATGATATTTTTATGATCTGGAATCATTCGAGGGAAGACTTTGATGAATTTTTCACTATTTTGAACAATCACGATCCTAACATCAAACTTAAAGCCAACATCGACCAGTTGTCCGTAGACTTTTTGGACGTTACTCTCTACAAAGGTGTAAATTATAACACGAGTGGGCTTCTTGATTACAAAGTAATCTTTAAGCCCACCGATTCCCATCAACTACTGCATAAGAAATCTTTCCATCCACCTCATACTTTTAAAGGTATTGTCAAATCACAGATTATCCGATTTCACCGAAATTCTAGTGATAGAAAGAATTTTGAATCTGCGTGTTCCACCTTATTTAAAGCTCTTAAACCGAGGGGATATTCAACACGATTTTGCGCAAAATAAAGTCCGAAACTTTACATGATTTGGAAACTATTACTGATAAGGCTGCCGATCAAAAGCCTACCAAAATTCGTCACAATCGTCCGATTATAGGCGTAGGACAATCTCAGAAATGTGGAAAGAAGAGGTGTAAATTAGACCTCTATCTACCTAATCAGAAAACATTTGTCAGTTATCAGAACAAAAGCAAATTCCAACTTCAGTCTAATTTAGATTGCGATTCTAAAAATGTTATCTATTTAATATCTTGCAAATTATGCCAAAAACAGTATGTCGGTGAAACAAAATGCCCTTTAAGATGGCGAGCAACTAGACACCTTTGCGATATTAGACACGACGAGGACACCAACGTAGCTCAACATTTCAATCTTTCTGGTCATTCTGTCGATAGACACTTTGAAATTATGCCTATTGAGCAACTGCCTCTTTCTGCTACGGCCGAAGAAACTGATAAACAAAGAAAACTTCGAGAATCATTTTGGATTAAGCAACTGAAAACAAAATGGCCGAGAGGCATAAACGTGGACCCTGGTCTTGCTGATCAACGTGAAATTATTCCATTCAATTTAACATACAATCGAAAAAATGTTGAAATTTCTGCTATTTTGAAAGATGAATATCATAAATTGCAGGATAAAATGAAAGAACCTCTCAATTTGCGTCCAGTGATAGCCTTTAAGAAAAACTCCAATCTACGTGACATCTTGGTTAATTCGAAATTAACTCTTCAAAAACCTTCAGAATGAATGATATATATTATTCATATTTTATAGGCCATACCGCCTCTATCAAACAAACATAACAAATCTCAGACAATAAAATAAATAAAAAATATCTCCCAACCTTGGGAGATCCTGAGCCAGTGCGTTTAATCATATAACCACCACCACCACCACCACCACCACCACCACCACCACCACCACCACCACCACCACCACCACCACGACCACGACCACCACCACCACCACCACCACCACCACAACTACCACCACCACCACCACAACCACCACCACCACCACCACCACCACCAACAACAACAACAACAACAACACAATCACCACCAGTACACATGGTTCTGCTGCTGTCAGAGGCAACAACAACTCCCATCTCCCGTATAATTTCTCTTCATTTACAAGACTTTTCATATTTGAATATCCGCATTCAAAGAGATAACACGCAATAACACCTGTCTATTCCGGTCATCATAAATTGGTCACTGGAGGCAGGTGGTCGCTTAACTCTTTAATGTCTAAATTTGTTTAAAAAAAATAAAATATTTCCTAATTATTGAATGTCCATTTGAAGGCCAACAGAAGCGTCCTTTTGAAAATTTCCCACTCGAATGGCTGGCTCGGTTAGCAAGCCAGTCATTTCAGTGATAAATTTTCAAAAATACTCTTTTACTTGCCTGAAAATGGACGCTCTTCAAGACCAATGCAGAGGCCAGTTTTGGACAGCTTCGTCATGAAAAGGGTTAGACAACAAATATACTAACATTTGCTAAATGACAAAAAGCTTTGCCGAGCACAATGATGACGACCGCCCGTCCCTGACGAAGTGTCATTTTGATGACAGTTATTGACAGGTTCGATATGTATTCCATTTCCAGTTACATTCCGGCTCTAGTGATCGGTCTACCAAACCTGTAATTTGGTTCGAATCTACAACGCATGCGCGAGAATGGGCCACTCTTTCGACGACACTAAATTTCATTAGCTGGGTAAGTTTCTAGCAATAGGTGCAGTTTAGTTTTAGGGAAAGGTCACTTTATGTTATACTAACCATTCATAGATAGAATTTGCCACCCATAATCCAACCCTGACATTATAGCTTTCTATCCCGCCGACAACGAAATATATTCAGGCTTTACTAGCTAAATGATGATATATTTCTACAGCCTATGATGGCTATCATGATTTCTTGTCAACCAATCAGAAAAATCCTATCATGTATGCCTCGACATATACGCTCCGTCATGGAGGTGGCATATATAGTTTGGCAATGCAGTATAAAAGTAATCATAGAGGTAAGCTGTTGGATATTTTGGAACTAATCTGACTGGAAGTCGTTGCTGCCATAGACACCAACGACTTCCAGTCAGATTAGTCTTAAAATATTCAATGACATGACACAATAAAGAATATAATCCATTTGCACTTATATGACATCACAGACTATCGCTTGAGGAGACAAAATGTCATGGCGATCACTGTTCAACATTTACGGGATTTTACAAAGCAGATAATTGTGATTAGCATAAAGGGATGTGACAGGATACGCATGCTATGGAATCTGTAAACCATCCTCTGACGGTGCAATACAACATTTGGGATGAGATTAGCATCCATTTCAGTTTGTTCTGCATTAAAAAAATGTCCCTTTACGCGGTTTTCCATCTGTCCATCCATCCGTTATCAATCATTAAACGTGCATATTCACACCAAAAGGCTTAAAAATAACATTGTTAAAATTGTATAACTTTAGAGGAGTAAGTTATGGGCCTAGATGTAATGAAATGAAATAAATCTTAACATACTGTAGATATGGGATTGTATGTAGGGAGTCATGACCCCGCAGACATCTTATATTTATGAGTATAAGACCTCAGTGAAATTATATATTTGAAAGTACCAGGTGAGCTAGTGAACGGATTAGCACCATCATAGCATTAGGCATCATTAGATAATGATGTATTTATAGATAGTTATATCATACTAGTGGAGATGCATGATGGAAAGCAATGGATGCTGGACTATGACTAACGGGTATTAGCCGTGCTGATGAATCACAGTATCTTGAGAAACTGATGCATGATGGGAAGCAAAATGGACGCGGCACTGGTAGACTGTGTACGAGTGACTCAGCCAGTGCTGCCGGACAGCAATATCGTGAGAAAATGATAACTGTAGTTGGGGAGAATAGAAATCGAAATGGAATAGGGTGAAATGGGACCCACGGTTCTGGTTTGATGGTGTCTGTCAAGAAGTAAGGATGGAAGTTGTTGGTATGACGTCGGCACACACTTTCGATATATTCAACAGTCATTTTGACCAGTAGGTTAGAAAATAAACGATTGACGGGAATAGACGCGACAGACAAAATGAATGGTTAAGAACAAGGTTAAAGGTCCCTAGACAAACAGGATATCATCTCCCGGTAGAAGCGACAACAACACCAGCTGGCAATATTAACCATCCTAGCCTACAGGATTATTCACAATAAGCAATAGGCAAGACATAGACTATGTAGCGTCACGTATGAATGAGTGACACTATGGAGGTTAATATATGACCTAAGCGTCAAGATAGACAAGCAGTCTAGACAGTATCTGAATTAGTATAGACAAACGATGAGATCATTTGGTGACGTAGCTGTGACGTAGCTGGTAACTCATTTCGCAGAAAAGACGAAATGTTGTTAGTTAGCCGACAGACACATCAAAGAGAACCAGCCCAAAACCACAGGGAGGGATGATTCCGAAGCGGGAGGGTCTGGCATTTGATTGGTCGAAATGGCTTCGTGAGCAGTCGGTAGAACTCGGAAGAAGGGCTCCGAAGGGAACGAGTGGACAAGAATCTCAAGAGTATAAAAGGGGCAGTGTGATTGTAGTCGAGAGCTTCTCGGATGGGACTTTAAACTGAGGTCCCGTCACACAGTGCCCATCACTGTGTGAACGTGAGCTAGGGTTAGGTAGGCAAGAAATTTCGGCATAGTCAAAGTAAACCGGATGCTGAATGGATCCCTCCTCGGATGGAACCGCGCAACATACGGATTACAAAACCAAAACCAAATTGCTAGAATTAGAATCTTTCGGAATTTTCGAGGGGACTATGGAGGGATGTAACCCGGATGACTGACCAAGTTCGTCCTCGGACGGACACAGTCACCATACGGGCTACCTAACCAATCAAAATCAAACAAGTGCGCGCTGTTGCCTGCTCGGATGATGGCCAGAAGACCAAATGGGTCCCAGGATCCGAAAGACCCCACACCCCAACCTCCCCACTCCCCCCAAAGGGGCCGGGAGGTCTCTGACCTAAAGCCCCCCCCCTTGGGTGCATCAGGTCATAAGACCGTACGCACCTCCCCCGACCCAACACCTACCCATCCCTTACCCACCCCTGTTAGGTCCAGGTTAGGCCATCCCCATTACACACGCCCAAGCATGAGGAGCAACAAAAAAAGCCATGGAAAAGAACAGCAACATGAGACAAAATCGAGAGACAACGATCAACACACACACACACACACAGAGAGACACAAGCTAATGCACAAACCGACGTCACAAGAATTCACAAGAATTCAACAGAAACCATAAAGGCCAGGCGTGAGTCTAGACCCTAGCATTGGGAACTAGCATATAAACGCCTCAAATATTACAACACACACACACGTAGTCGAGAGCTTAGTCTCAAGAGTCTTGGTAAAATATCAGTCCGTCGTACGCATTGAAAACTAACTCTGAATATATTGGAGTAGGAGTTAGTGGTTAGGGTTAGGAAACAGTTAGATTAAGTAAAAGTAGTTTAAAGTTAGTCAAACATATATAAAGTATTAAGTTTTATTTAGTGAGAGTAAAACTCACGCTTTAGTTATATTGTACAGTTAGAGTAGCAATAAAATTATCACCTTGATAATCAAGGCACTAGTTCGATTTATTTATCCTGAATATTACGGAAGACCACCGTAACGAACCTAGCACTTCTTATCATCAGTCAGATCAGGCCCAGATACAGAATATAAATATCGTTACCTACATCTACAAACGAGGCGAGCTTGTATCTTTCTCTTTCGATCTGGGTAGAGGTGGTTGTCGCAGCAACCTTACATACAACCTGTACCCAAAACGGGAGAGAAGTCAGTGTCGATTATATGAGATAAGAACATATCAATAGGTGAAGAAATAGTTAAATAATAGGACTCGAAATCTTCAATACGATGATTTCAGTTCATGTAAATTAATATAATTCTTGAAGTTAGGAAGTTCAATTAGAGACACGAGTTCCTAATTCAAATTCACAATTAAAAATATGAAATTTATTTATGCGGAATGAAATCATCATATATTAAGACTTATTTCTTTCCATTCCATCAAGGCACACAGTTTAAGTCATTAAAAGGATAGAATTTTATTTTCAAACATTTTGATGTGAATATGCATCTAAATTAACCCTCCCTGTGTCAACAGAAACCAGAACAGCTTAATTAATTTTAGTTTTAAAACGAAAGCAACTCAAATTGTTCATTTTAACCTTTAAGGACCAGAATATCAAAATATTTGCTTATTAAATATCGATTTACAGGCCAAGGGAATACTATTTTTTAATTTACCACTAAATTTATTCCAATAGAATTTTTTTCAAAAAATCGTCTTCTATTTGCCTGCAAATAGACATCCCTTAAGACCACTGTAGAGGCCAATTTTAATCGGCTTGGTCGTGAAAGGGTTAATGTAATCGATTGATGCTCATAGATTTGTCTTAATCTGCTCATTGTAATGGAATTGGCTCGTTACTTTGTAAATAACGTGTGCTAGACTAATAATAACAGCTTAGGTCATCTCGGAAAATACAAATTCTTGTATACTTACTTGTAACAAATAAAAATTATAACACACAGGTTTTCAACTATGCGCTAAAAGTATATTATCATTTAATTTTATATACACAAAAATTGGTAGGTCATTCACAACGGGAGGCCTGGTAAGTGACAGACGTAAGTAGGGTCTATACCGTCTCATTAAAATGATGACTTTATTAAGATGTATGAATTCGCGAAAATCTTACCCGTTTACTCACTGATATGTCTTACCATATGCATTTCAGACACATACTGCTCATGGATTTGCAGTTCTGATTCGCACGATGTATTAACCTTATTTTTTTCTCTATGTATTTTACAGCTAGTCAACGGTTATGGTTCAGACGCGGATGCCACGTACATTCTGGATAAATACGATCTCGAGATCAATCCAATTGGTAACCCGGATGGATATGCAATGTCGTGGGATGTGGTACGATTACGTGATATGAAGATACACTCAAACGTATAGGGAAACCTTTGTTTTGGGAGCCAGAATATGATACATCTTTTAATTGTCTGCCTGATGAATTTTTGCAGACTACATTTTTCATGGGCTTTAAATCGAGATATGCTGAATATTTTGAAAACAATTTGACGGAAAGTTGTTGGTGCCTAAGCCACCAACAATTTTCAGTAAAATAGTTTTCAAATTATTCAGCAGGTCCACAGTTATTCGCGATTGAAATTATTTTCTGCTGGCTTACATCAGTCAGACAGTTAAGAAAGATCTCCTCTAGGCCGTTTATTTATACTCCTGGCTAGCGTTAAGCATACGTTGCCTGTAATGATCGTATTGCGATTATTGTTTGTTCTTGCAACAACAACAACAACAACAACAACAACATCAACATCAACATCAACAACAACAACCGCCACACACCGACCGACCGACCGACCGACCGACTGACCACCAACCAGCCAACCTGCCAACCAGCCAACCAACCAACCAACCAAGCACCATCACCACCACCACCACCACCACCACCACCACCAGCAACAGCAACAGCAACAGCAACAGCAACAGCAACAGCAACAGCAACAACAACAACAACAACAACAAACACCACCACCATCACCACCACCACCACCACTACCACCACCAACAGCAACAACAGCAACAACACCACCACCACCACCACCACCACCACCACCACCACCACCACCACCACGACCACCACCAACAACAACAACAACAACAACAACAACAGCAGCAACAACAGCAACAACAACAACAACAACCAACCAACCAACCAACCAACCAGCACCACCACCACCACCAACCACAACAACAACAACATGTTAGACGAGAACAATACAGAAATGGAAATGTATTTTGTTGAAATGTGGCATCAGCATCCCCAGTTGTACGACAACACGCACGAAAGCTACTCGAGGCGAGAGAAATACATGTCTGCGTCACATAAAATAGTCAAAGTCGTCAAACAAAAAGGGCGTAATTCAGAGACACATGCCATCTTGAAATACTGATTGTCGTCATTTGAGAAAATGTAAATCCTTGATGAGCTGCATGACGACGATGATTTCATTGGCCAGACTCAAGTCTGGGGCCATCATACATATGAAGACAGAACAGTCGAGTGCGATCCGGAAGGCCATACGCCACCAGATCATACCTGGACTCGGTGACTCCCGATTCATATTTTAATCGGCGCTCATCGGCCCCGAAATCCATAAAGCAGAGTGATGATGCTCCCCACACACAGATGCCAATAAATGATACAAAGCAGCCTATAAGTGACTTACTAAATGTCGAAATTACGAAGCCTGAAATTAGCAAGGCAATACAATCACTTAAAGGGAAACACAAGAAGGGTCACCATTGTTTGCATAAAACACGCAGTTCTATCGTAGAGCACATATCTAAGCTACTGTGTAAAACTTTCTTGCGACATTTATATATAAATCCGATTAAAATGGTGTTAAAACCCGCCATGTTACTATAGCTTTCTGCGAGCTAATTAAGCCTATAACGTCATAGGTTGAATCCCATCCGACAAGAACCATGATAACTGCACTCTGAAAACAGGAGTGCATGCATTTGGATGGTGATATCTCTATCGGTGATAATGCTATCGACATCATTTATATTTGTACAGATTGAAAAGATTAAGACACTTATCACACTATCGTAAATTTATGGATATATTTGTTATTTTCCTACATTCGTTGCCGAACCTTAAGATGGCCATTTTCTATGAAGATACATGCTAATTGGATGAATATTACAATATCTCAGGAATTTCTTAGGATAGTATGAAAACATAGGTACCTAAAAATGGGCTGGATGTATGTAATAACTATTTAAACTCTCATCTTAATAGATGAAACTTTAATAACATTATCTGCAGTAGCGCCAGTGAGGTTGTTGATTCAAAAATTGCAGTTATATTGATATGTCTATACTATCGCGTCATTCATTTATCTCAAGATCAGAACTTGATGACAAAATCGGCACCATCAGAGAATTCAGACAAAGACTGTTATTATGTATTCTTCAACATTTCCGCAAATATAGTTTATATATTCCTAACACCGTTGAAGAGAAACCCCATATAAAACGCAAATCGCAATATAAAATTGCGATATCGTTGGATGACAGCGAGAAAAACGTTCAACTTATGACGTCATACGCCTCATCCGGGAATAGAAATGTAACTAATGTATCATATATTTAAATAGCAAAGATATATATTTCTAATTTGAGCACAGAGCTTACAATTATATTTTTGAAAACGTTACGGTCTGTAGATTAATTTAATACAAAGTAGTATAGAGGGTCTGGTGTTTCCCTTTAAAACAAACAAAGCATCCGGAGGGGATAGTATAACGAATTAATATCTGAAATCTACTGAGCATATAATGCTACCCATTTATCACGCCCTTTTTAATTATGTATTCGAAACGGGTAACATACCTGCGTCTTGGACAGAAGGAATAATTAAACCCATTTATAAAGGTAAAGGTCCACTAACTGAAGCGCAGAACCATAGACCAATTACCTTAGTTAGCTGTTTGGCGAAACTTTTTCATGTATTATAATTAAACGGATTGACAACTATCTGAAACAAGACAACCTAATGCAAGAAAACCAAGCAGGATTTAGAAAAAAATATTCAACGACCGACCATCTATTCGCACTGCACGTACTCTTAGAAATATATCGAAATAAAAAGAAAAAACTATTCTGCGCCTTCATTGCCCTGGAAAAAGCTAAAGTATGGAGGGAAGCATTATGGGGTAAATTGATAAAAGAACACATAAATAGGAAAACACTTAGAGTCATTCAGAATATGTACATGAACACAAAATTCCACGCATCTGTGAATGACGTTATATCAGAGCCATTCATATGTAATTGGGGATTGCGTCAGGGTGAAGACCTTTCCCCGATATTATTTAATATCTACCTTAATGACCTTCAGGAATACCTGGAACACGCTAATTGTAAAGGTCTAATATTAACAGATAACGTTGAAATATATCTGAAATTATTGGTGCTGCTATATGCAGATGACACTGTACTAATCTTCGACGATAGCACCGAATTACAATTAAAGCTGAATACATATAATGACTTCTGCAGAATATGGAATCTCAAAGTTAATAATAAGGATAAAACGAAAATAGTGATATTTGGAAGCATTAAACGGGGTTGGATTAATGTACAATTTAGCATGGATGGGGAAATACTTGAAATAATTGAAAGATATAAGTATCTAGGAATAAACTTTTTTTTACAACTGTCGCTACATAACGCACTAAAACACCTAGCAGAGCAAGCTACAAAAGCCCTCTTTTCACTATATAGGAGATGCGAAAATATTAACTTACCTATAAACTGTCAAATTAAACTTTTTGATTCGATGATTGCACCAATTATTGCATACGGCTGTGAAATCTGGATGACAGAAAATACACCACTAGTAGAAAAAGTACAACTAGACTTTTATCGAAGGCTACTGAAAGTAAACAGAAGCACATCAAAGTATATGATCCATGGTGAATTGGCCCAGTACCCACTTGAAATCACTATAAAATATAGAACAACTACCTATTGGGAGAAATTAT